>JAQFXM010003462.1:0-20132 GCA_034693345.1 Entomobrya multifasciata
AAATTTTTTGGTTGAGCATGTTTTTCACAAAATGTATTTAACAACTCATTAACTAATATAATGAATAGCAAAATTGCTATTTTCGTTCCTTGTGGTGTGGAATTACTAATTTGAATAAACTTGGATAAATTTTTCAAGTGTCTTGTACATTGTTGTCTATTTTTTAAGAATTCGGCAACCCACATAACATCACTTGTTTTAATTCCGATTTCAAGGAGGCAGCGTATCAAGTTAGTGTGATCTACTAGGTCAAACGCTTTTGAAAGATCAAGTAAAACTACAATTACGTATGTTTTCGGCTTTTCGAGTGACTTGTACACAAAATCAAATAACGATAGTAGTAGTGTGATGTTGAAGATTTTTTAATGGCTCCAAATTGGTTTGGGTTAAGCTTAGAAATAACTTGGTTGTATATTTTGTGAAACATGAATTCTTCCATGATTTTACAATAGACATTTGTTTGCGTTATGGGTCGTAAGTTATCGATACTAATATTACTCAAATCCTTAGGTACTGGGGTTATGTAACCATTTTTCCACTCACTTGGAACACAGATATTGCTAAAACTATAGTTAATCACATGTGTGTAAAATGGGACTATATGTATTGCGGCATATTTTAAGAATTTTACTGGCAGTGCACCGGGAACATTTGACTTTTCGATAGCGGGGTTGAAGTAGATAAACTTTTGTAAAGGGACTATGGGCCAGGGTCAACCTCCCTTGGGATAAAAGGGGGTATAAGGTCAAATGTGGAAAAGTGCTTGCAGAGAAAAAACTCTATGACACGTCAATACCACATAAACATTCTGTGGCAAATCGTTCTACGTATTTCGAGGTTCATCTACGTAACCATTCTCCCGATTTTATCGGGACTTGTTGAAATATGTGAGGTTGTAGACTTTGTTCGGGCTTTCATGGGTTACAATAGGACACAAAAAGCTAGAAAATGCTATAGAAATCCTAGGACTAGATATGGTTTAAAGTTTGAGTTACTGATCGCCCGCGAATCGATTTCTGGAGTGTAAAATAGTCAAGGAGTCATTCATTAAACAAGTACGTTAATATAAAATCTTTTCGCGATTTTTTGCTTTTTACAATGTAAGCATGTTTTTGCAAGACTGCCACCTCAGTTCACGCGGAACACCTCGGCCGCCCACCCCTTCTCTTTCACAGCTATGTACATTACGTGCACTGAACGACCCCTTATTTCTAGTAGCTATGGACTGTCAAGTTTTTGCTTGGCTCTGATCTCGCCCATGTAACTGAGCGGCATGCATTTTTCAAAGGTGCTCTCCGTGGATGTATATATTTCAAAGGCAACTTTGTGTATAGTTCTTATGGGAAAAAAGAAGCCTTGTGTTTAATACATCAGCTAACAAGAAATTAATTAGGTATACTTCTTGTGTATTAAATGATGTCAGACAAGCTAGTAATATACGTTTTCTTTCGATTTAACACAGATGTTTTAATATTATATAAGTTTGCTCATTTTCAACTATATCTATTTCCGTTTCCTTTGAGAGTGTAATCAAATCCCAGCATCCGGCATATATTCGCTTAAGTAGATACCATATTACCAAATAAATTTGTAAAACTAACAACCATTTTTGTACACTTTTTTCTCTTGCGTGAAGTGCACCACAAAATGAGAAATGCTTTAAAAACTGCCATAAAAACATTTAATGTCAATTAGTACGGCAACCTTAACCATGGATACTTTCACAATTTTTGCAGTGATTTCCCTTTTTTCAATATATAGTAAAAGTGCCACTATTTCTCTTACTAATATGAATTACCAAATGGGAGAAAAATTTGGTCAAAATTTAACTTAAGAAATTGACAATGCCCTTCAAGAGGACAACTTGAAACACAACTGCTTTACAAGAAGCGCTAAAGTGGGCGCCTGTTGTTTACTATGAAACTGGTTAGTTTACTTGATTTTATGGAAAGCAGAAATAAATAATTTAACAATGGAGGATTTTTTTCTAAATAGATACCCTACTAAACAACATCCTAGACATCATTCCAGTTATCGACCTATTAAATGAACTAAATCCCGATGGTTTTCCTCAAGTAAAGATTATTCTTTCTCTTAATTACCTGAACAGAGCAAATGGCATGTTTATGTGGAGACGCATGGCAGATGTATACTACAGCCTTAAGATCAACATTACTCAAGAAAATAAAATAAAATAATTATCTTCACTGGGTGGAACCCCATAAGCACAAATGTTGGCGGAATGACGGTAGCGCCAATATGACTGCTGGTTCCGTGTTGGCTTAACCTTAATCAGTGAATTAGGCATTGCTTTTTCAAGTAATCAGTACAGATATTACATGTACTGATATTCGATATTGTCCCAAAGACAATACTGCGTTGGCAACACCAATGTATTGACTAGTATCGGTATCACCGGTAGTATCCGATACAAAGCTGGTATTGTGAACATAGTTGAGAGCTTATTCGCATTACATGCATAAAACCATCAGCAAACCAGCACCCAAATGAGTGAGCGGGAAATTTTTTCACCAAGCAGCAGTTCACTTAGCTCAGTTTTGCGGATTCATTTCAGCAGTGTGCCAAGGTGTTTTATGTTTTTGAGAACCGCTAATTTTCCATTGATTTTAATTTAATAATAAAATGAAGAATTTTGCAGTTATAAAGTTTTCTAAAGGCAACGCAGTTGATTTCGTTCCCTCATCATGGATAAATGACCAGTTAAAATGTAGATATCCTAAATCTACTCATCCAGACTTCGAAGAGCTGCGCAAAACTCCAGGAGCCACACCTCCAAAGTCCTGGCCAAAGTACAGTGTTGTTATAGTTAAATATTACGGTAAGTCATGAATTAGAATTACAAACCATTTTACCACAAAGTTTATAAATATTAAAACATATTGACGCAATATTTTGTTGTTGTTTTGACCTCAATTTTAGATGAGGTTATGAAGGCAGAGCGAAAAGCAATTAACTACCTGGAAAACTCTGACATAGAATCTAGTGAGGCGAAAGGAAAACCGGAGAGCAGCATTTCTGGGACTTTTACTGGTGCTATAGGAGAACAGCGTTTCGTGA
Source organism: Entomobrya multifasciata (assembly GCA_034693345.1). Lineage (NCBI taxonomy): Eukaryota > Metazoa > Arthropoda > Collembola > Entomobryomorpha > Entomobryidae > Entomobrya > Entomobrya multifasciata. Next base: position 3,079 of record JAQFXM010003462.1, read on the forward strand.
TCGGTACACAATTAAGTAGTGTTTCATCTCAATCCTCAGTTCCGTCACCGGAGAGCTGCGTAGGCCCATCACATGTACTTGGTTTAGGTAAATTTAACACAAAAGTACATTTTTAACTGATTGATTAGAAACAAGCATGTTTATTAATTTTTTTTCTTTTTTGTCAATAGTTGATAATAGTAGCATTCAGCAAGAGCAAAATCGTAGCTGCCAATTTGTACCACCACAGCAAGCACTAGGTATTGTTAAACCACGTCACCACGCCATATCGCATAACCAGATCTCACCATTAAATTGTTTTCTTGTCTAAACTTTGTATTTTTTTAAATTAGGATTCCAGTTAACCGCAGATGTTCCAAGGTCACCGGAAATCTATAAAGGCAGCAACGACATTAACAGTAAGTTTATTATCAGTAGTAAAATGCTATTCTTTTCTTTACTATTAAACAAGCAACTAAGCAATTAATAATTCTCTGCAGCTGTACTGAACAAAATTTTGGAAAGACAAAACGTTTTGGAGGAACAAATCAAGGACGTCAAAAAACTTTTACTAGCAGCTGTTTCCAACCCATCTACCCGTTCACCACAGGTTCCATCAATTCCTTACATCCCAATCGCCAGCTCCTTCGAACTGGACTCCTTTGAATCGTGGATCCAAACGCAAGGAAATTTTAATCTGCTAGTACGTTTTTTTCAAATGTGACTAGATAATTACTGTGGTGTGTGATGTATTGACTAAAATATATCACTTTCAAATAGGTCACAAGTTTGGCGAAAATTGGAGGCCACGAAGTATCCTTGACGACGTATGCTGTCCTTAATTACTTGTTTTTGCACGAATTTGCATTAACAGTAAGACTAACCAATAAATCTGGTAAACTTGGAATCGGGTAGAAGAAAGTACTACAGGCAGTTCGAGGTACTACATAGCTATATTTTTGACGTCCTTTGTTTTAAAAATTACTGGACGTAATCTAAAAAGTTGACTGATATTTTTATAGATTCTGTTCGAGTTTCCTATCCCCAAGCTACTGACAAGGACTTAAATCGGTATATCGGATGCTGGTTTCGAACATCTGCAGACAGGAAAGGAGGAAGAAAGCGTCGTTGTCCAAATGGAAACGCCTCGGAGAACAGTAAAGAGGCGTGCCCGGAAGGCACTGGAGATGACTCTGAAGCAAATCAGGCTGCAGACAATCAAGACGATTAGGAACAACGAAACATGCAATAATGATGAAATCGTAGTTAATAGTTTCAGTGATAATGTTGCTACAGAAAGCAATGCAGTCTGCATTTTAGATATAAGCACAGCTAATTTAAAAGATGGTGGTAGACATTTAAGCAAAAAAGATTGTTTGCGATCTTGGGTAAGCAGTAATAATATTACACACAGCGCAACAAATGATTTATTAAGCCTTCTTAATGATTGGTTACCAAATGAGGGGTTTCATAAAGATGCAAGAACTTTGTTAAAAACTCCCAGAAATATTAAAATAGAGAATAAGTGCAACGGACAGTTCTTTCATTTTGGAATCAAAAGATACATTTTAGAAGCCCTAAAAATAGGTCTTACGCATTTTCAGCAGACAAATGGGGATCTTAAGGCTATAAGTAATTTAATTAGTTTAAAAATAGGAATTGACGGGCTACCTATTAGTAAAAGTAGTAACATTCAGTTTTGGCCAATACTATTTTCAATAGATCAAGCTGTTGGGAAAAAGTTCATGTTGCAAGTTTGTTCTGTGGTAATTCTAAGTCTTCAAATTTAGATGATTATTTGGATGCTTTTGTTACAGAGATGCGTGAGTTAGAAAGTGATGGTATTTTTCATGACGGGATTTTGTATACCATTCGTATTCGTTGCATTTGTGCTGATGCGCCTGCTCGTAGTTTCCTAAAACGAATAAAAAATCACAATTCCTACTACGGATGTGAACGATGTTATCGTAAAGGCAAGTGGGAAAAGCGTAAGATTTATCCAATTAAATCTCAAGAATTTCCGTTACATAAAAATGAAACTTTTAAAGATCAAGCACACACTAAACATCATGAAGGAACTAGTCCGTTTACTAAATTAAAATTGTCAATTTATATGGTAACAAATTTATCTGTTAATATTTCTGAAATCGAAAAGAATTTGATAGGAAGGAAATGTGTACTTCTTCCTTATAAATCATTTGAAATTTGTATTCCTTTATGTAACTTTAATTAGATCAATAAAGATTTAAAATAAACTATTTGATCAAATTATACTGATTTTGTACCACACTGCATTACTTGTACAAGAAGGTAAAATATTTGTATTGGTTGACTACCAATCCTACATAAGAAATGCATTTTTATCATACGACTGACGATGCTAGATTTGCATTGGCAAATCCAACATTATGCCATTACATGCTGTCCAGCAGAAGGCCAGCACCGAACCAACATTATCTTCTTTTGAAGTTTTGTATTGGCTTTCCGTTGCAAAAGTGGTCATTTTGATGCTCACCCATCACTGTGTTGCCATTACTGGTCCAACTGAAATCTTACGGTTTTGTGCTTATGGGGAATAGCTATAAATTTTGTACTTCCCACTCAATATGACAGGTCAACCGTTTTTAATGGAAATTATCCATTCACAATTAAATTCACGAGCTACATCAACAATTTTGTGAGTTTATATTTTGGGAAAAATCTTATTCCTGTAGGAACAGTTTTTAATAATAAATTTCCTATGGTATATCAACGTCAAGAAAATCTTCCAGCAGATTTTTTGATACTACAAGAAGAAATTGTTGATTATACTTGGGAGTTTCCCATATTTGTGGAACAGTTTATGACAAGTAAATTTTCGGGGACACCAAAAAATATTAGCATTTCTATAAAAAGTGGGGTTAGTGTTTCAGACCACTATTTATGGCAAGATGACAAGTACCGATCGGGTTCTAGATCAAATTCTTTCAAATTTGCTGCCCAATCCACAATTCAAAACCAAAATGTAACCCAAAAGTTTGTTAAAAAAGTTTATGAGAAAGCTAGTCTTTTGTACAATCACATTCTAATCTCTTGGGGGTCTAAAAATAATCGACATATAGTTCTGGCAAGTGCTGCTCAAAATTTGTCAGGTGAGTTTTTCACAATGCACAATTCCCGCAAAAAATTAATATTGCCTTATATCCATATGGAAGAAGTGAAAGAAGAAGTCTGTGAAGTGAAATTTATGTTTTCTAAATTCAGCGGAGATTATGAAGCCGTTTTGATAGATGAACGTAAGTTTCTAAACAATTTTGGTAAGTTAAGGTGCTTAAATGGAATATACAAGTTTTGTATGATTTTTTCTAAAGAAACTTGGCGAACCCTGTCACGTAATCACGAAGATCTGGAGGATATTCAACTGACTTGCACTGGAAAGTCTCTGCTGAACAACGAAACAGAACCGCCTCTCAAAGTGTTAATGCATTTTACGGAAAATACATTAAAGAACTGGGTCCACCTGGAGGATTTTATGGTGAATCTGATAAAAGATAGTCCAAAAATATCTCAAATGTATCTTGACACAATAATATTCAAAGAGGAAAATTTAAAGGAATCCGCTGGAATTCAGGCATTTGCCAAATACGCAAAATCAAAATACAAAATTGGTTGCTTGAATAAATTCAGGTCAGTTGATGACGTCTTTTTTAAAGCAACTTCTATAAGTACCGCAATATCAGGAAATGTTTTTAAAAGTATGCTAAAAAGTGACTTGTTTCAACCAATTTTTGATATGGTAGATACTATGATTTGGATTGTTAATGGCAACGGGGTGCTAAATACATTATTTAGCTACTACAGTGATTTGGTTTTGTTTAGAGAAATTTTTCCAAGTTATTTTCCAAATATGACTGTCCTATTTCAGTTTGAAAACAGCAGGAATCTAGATAAGAGAGTTTTGGCAGATTTGTATGATGTTCCGATTATTGTACCATCCGACGAGATCTTGCATTAAATCAAAACTACAAGTTATGTTCCCTTATTGTTTTTCTGGATCAAATATTTAAAGTAGAATACATGTTAGTATAATTTGTTTCGGTTTTGTCATATTATAAAGCGAACTGTTAAAAAGCAACAATTAATTATTTGCAAAATATGTTGGTGATATACAACCAAGAATATTTTAATCCAGCAGGTAATTATCATACGATCTGCTCAGTTTTGTATTGAGTGTTCAATCAAATCAAGCATTTCAATTTTCTAAAAAAAATTCAATATTTAGTCAATAAATGTCTCTGTAAATCAATTAAATGACGATTTGAGCATAAATCATTTATTGTAAAAGCGTTCTTATACTAGTAATTTACTGCTGACCTTTGATAACAAATATTATAATGTTATGATTTAAAGCCTGCGTCTTCTTGTAATTTGTACCAATTTGTAATTTGTCCAATTACATGAATAAAAATTCTCATTTTAAAAATATTTCATTGCACTGAAGAAGCCACTTATTAATTTAGATTACTTTCTCTGTTTGAAGATTTTCTTTCTATTTATAAGTTTAATAAACTGTTGTACAAAATTAAAATTTTACAATAACATTCGAGCTTTTTTCATATCTTTTTGTAATTTTCTCCATCACGTTTTACTTAAAGAATGAATTACATCCGGATTCTTTGTAATAAATACTAAGGCAGCATTCATTTACCATGGCAATATACAATATATATGAAGTAGGTAAATGGTTAAACGTTGGTGTAGTACTCTGTAAGGTTTTAAAGGCTAGAATTCCCTTGAAATTTTAACTCAGAAATACTTTTATACGAAAATATTTATCAACTTTTGAGTCTTAGAAGTTCAAAAAGCCGAAATTGTACCATGAAAAGCTGGTCTGTAAAAGATGAAAGAGCTACCGTTAGAACACCGCTGCATAAAAAATTATGTCGAAATGAATTAGAAGTCAGCACGTGTCCAAACACATTGTTTAAGTACACTTTTTAATTACGGATACATAACTAATTCATATCCGACACGCAGTTGTTGCCCTGTCTCCAAATTTCTAGGTGGATTACTTAGACTTATATTTTTAAAAACTGTTCGAAGAACGTTTGCACAACAATCTAAAGTAGCTACAAGAATCAAGAAAAGATCGCATATAATACCAGACTGCATACGATTTTCCGAATAAATTTAGCAGAAGCGAAACAGAACGGGATAAATATTCAGGTTACTTCTGTATTCAAATTAGAGATGATGTGATGCTATGTTCAAGCCTACAGGACTCCACAAAAATATATATCTTCACTCATAAGAAAGATGAATACTGTTTGAAGTTCTCAATGACTGAGTCCCGAAATTCAAAAAGGAAAAATGATCATGGTCAAGTTATATTAATTGTCATGACTGTAAATATTCTAGGAAAAGAACTGTACGGTTGAACAGTTTATCAACGTAACCCAAATAATTTCATTATGTGCATCATTTTTCTCCGAGGTGATTTTGTTTGAAGATATATAAAAACATCTCATTTGATTTTATATGTTGCTGAGAATTTTAGAATCGATTTAAGCAATTACAGTCAAGTTTAGAATTGGGAAAGTTTTTTTGTTCAGATTTTAAATGAGATTTTGAAAAATTAAGAAACCGTAAACTTCAGATTTACATGCGCGCATTCTTTAAAAAAAAACTACCATCACAAAGCCTCAGGAATTAGTCGTTATTTGATAAAACATTCCAGTATTAAAATTTATGAAATTTGTTTGAGTTGACACTCCATAAATGTTCGTTTGAGAAAATATGTACCCAAGTTGTACTTCAATGATTTTTATCGTTGTTTAATGTGTATGGACCTCAGACTGTGATATTTATTCCAGGATATCCTTTCTTCTCAGTGAAGAGATTACAGATATTGAATGTAGTAATCATGAAGCAAATGCATGCATTATGTCTTTGTGATGTCAAATCTCTTCTAGTGTCCATTTCTTATGCAGCAAGAAGATATTGAACACTTCTGACATAGTAACGAACTTACATGGAGTAAAAATATATTATTGAAATTATGGATACTATTTCATGCCATGCTCAATATTTCCACTCTTTTTCCTCTCATCCGGTTCCGGTGATTCCAAGAACACAATCGCATAACAACATCCTTTACACCAACGTATTTTTACTACAGTAAAACTTTTTGGTATTCTTATGACATCCTTTTAGATGACAATATCAGAACATTTTTTTGTTTGAATAAGTGAAGTCGCTAGTTTTCTCTTTTTGGGAAAAAATGATTTGGTATTGAGGTTCTAGAAAAATGACGAAATTTAAAATGGAATTTTTGTTAGTTTTTCTTTTTCTATTCATCAAATCATTTTGTACAAGTGGAACATTTGCAAGCACTTCGTCAATTCATTCGAACTTCCAAATCAGTGAAAATTTTGGCCAAAATTTAACAGAATCAATTGACAATGTTCTTCTGAATAAAAAGAGTTCTAAACACGAAACAATTTTAAAAGAAGCACTAAAGTGGTCCCCATTTGTTTACTATGAAACAGGTAGGTATACAAGTTTTCATGTAGTAGAAAATAAGCTAAAAATTGAAATGACTTGAATTATTTTTGTTTCTTCTGACCAGACACATTACTGGACAATATACAGGACATCATTCTAGTCATCGATCTTCTAAACAAACTGAAACCAGATAGTATCACTAATCCAAAAATTATCCTTTCCCTTAATTACCTCAACAAAACGAATGGCCAGTTTTTATGGAAACGTATGTCGGATGTTTACTACAGTCTGAATACACAAATGTCTGTACAAAATAAAGCCAAGCTATTAAACTCTCTGGTAGCAATTACCATTAATTTCGTTAATCCAGTTAAAGAGGGAAACATTTGTCCCAATTATGAGGACTGTCCCAGAGACATTGATTTCATAGAGCATGTTAAAGATTTTATAAATGTTTACTTGGGAAAAGGAGTGATCCCAGTTGGAATCACTTACAGTGAAAATACTCCTAGCAACTATAAACTTCAAAATACTTTTCCCGTTGACTTTGTGATATTCTATGAAAAATGGGATATAACTTGGCGCTTCCCATTATCTGTGGAGGCTTTGGAAGAATACATGGATAAAAAGCTGAAAACTACACACACTAATTTTTTTTTTCCTTTTTTGAAACTGAAATTGCGGTTCCTGAAAAGTACATTTGGATTCGAGAAACGTATAGTTGGCGGGAAAGGGACTCTTCTCACATTAAAAATGCGGCTTATGCAACAAAGCAGAACGAAAACGTTACTCAAAACTTCATCACTAAGCTTTATAAAAAGGCTGGTCCCATGTTGAATTACATAATCCTATCTTCAGCATTAAAGAAGAATGTGGATACTGTTGTTGGAAATGTTATGCAAAATATATCAAGTGATATTTTTAATAAAAATAACTCTCGCAGTAAGACAGTTGTGCCAAATATTCAAACTACTAAATTGAAAAAGGACGTTTGTGAAATCAAAAATGAGCTTACTAAACTTGCAAAAAACTTTGAAGCAGTCTTGTTGGATGAACGTAGGCTTTTTTTTACCGTAAATCTTTTAAAAATAAATCAGGTCAGAAATATATTTTGATGCATTATTTTTAAAATTTCAGAGCTTTGGAGAACACTAGCACGTTATCAAAACGACCTTGAAAAGGATGTTATGACATGCGATGCGATTACAGGAAATCCGCAAACAGAAACCAAATCGATTAAAGTTTTAATGCATTTTACCGACAAAACTCTAGGATACTGGGATCATTTGGAAGGTTTGATGACCAAACTTGTGGGTAAATATCCAAAGATTGCGCAAATGTCTTTGGACACAATACTATTTAAAGAACACCATTTAAAGACATCGGTACAAATTCAAAACTTTGTCAACTCTACAACGTTAAAATATAAAATTGGATGTTTTGTCGAATTTAACAGAATTAAGTCAGTTTTTTATGAAGCTACTTCTGGAAGTAACGTATCCGAAAACACTTTTAAAAATGTACTGGACAATATGTTATGTCAACCCGTTTTTCACTTATTAGATGTCATAGTTTGGTTGGCACCTGCATACGATAAAACATGGAAATTATTTAATGACTACAGTGACATATTTCTTGCTCGAGAAATTTTTCTAGCTCACTTTCCAAACATTACCATTTTAATTCAGTTTACATCCAATGTATATGAAGATAAGAGAATTATGGCAGATTTGTATGATGTTCCGATTGTTGTCCCAGCTGATGGGATTTCTTACTAAATATTTACAGGAATACACAGTTATTATAACGAAAGCAATATTAAAGTCATGGAATAATTTTAAATTATGATCTGATAAATTTTGAAGCCTTTAATATGATAACTAGACAGTAGAAAATTTCGGGCTGTTGTACTCACTTATAGAGAACCATTCACTGACCAAGAGGATTAGCTATATAGATTCACATTGTAATGTAAACGACCTAGAAGTGTTATGTAGTGTAGTGTTGATAAAATCCTTAGCCCATACACAATGAATATGACGTTAGTTGTTATCATAGTCTATTTTCTTTAACAGCTAGAGTGGATAATCTACTTTTTATAATGAACTAAACTGTTGTCTAGTATTTTCAAAACTTTAAACTTCGCACATTCATTAAAATCAACTGAAATATATCTTAACCATGGTAATATGTCTAGAACAAATAGAAAATAAGTATTCCCTATTTTATACATTCCTAGAATAGAAATTTCTAATTAAATTTTCTAGACAATACAAGCAAGTGTTATTATGTCAACTAAAAAAACTTGGTTAGCTTAGTTTTCATACTTTCACCATTTTTTTCATGTTTGAGTTTAAGTTGGAAAACAGGTATGCATATTTTAAAATTTGAAATTAATTTTTTTATTCCTTAGAGTGAAATGCTAAGTTTTACAAATATTGTAATTTTGAAACCTAATCTCACACGAGATGATTGAAATGAAAATAAACCTGAAATTGGTCTGTGAGCTTTCCCCTTAAACTTTTTTCCAACAAGCTTGATACATATGCATGCATACAAATATACACTGTGAGTGACACTGGAACTGGGTTTGGTTGTCAAAGGTTCCTGACTCGTTCAAATCCTAGTGTAAACCAGAATGACCATGAAAGATTTCCATGAATGTTGAGTAATGTCAGTGATAGTGAAAAAATCGCTAGAAAATTTTCCTCGCATTTTTTCTGGCTGTTCCAGGTATCAAACCATTAACCAGTACATGTTTATCACAAAAAAGACAAAACTAAAATAAAAATGAGTAAATTTTCTTACACCTTATAATTATAGTAATCATTTCCTAAAGAGAAATTGTACATATTTACAATAAAATTTGCACAAGAATTTGTTAAAACTTTGTAATTAAACGAACATAACGATTTTAAGTTCAGGAAGAGCCAACATTTTCAGTTTACTCAAAATTATCATCAGTCAATCATACATATTACTTTACAGTGCAACTCCTATTCGTAATATCATGTTTATTTCAATAAATTTGTAACAAAGTAGATATATTCTTACAGAAATGTAATCAAATTGTAATTTTAGCGTAATTGTATTGGTAATAAATACGTAAGTTTTAATTACACAAGTGTGTTCTATTACAAATTATCATACATGTATGTATACACACCTAAAAACGAATATGTGCATGTTTTACAACTTTTATCGTGCTACCATCCCTTCACGTATGGGTGATTTGGATAATACACGCCAGGAAATGGAGCTGCTTGCTGCTGCTGCCGTTGATAAGCTTCCGATAGAAAACTACTAGCATCATTATTATTATTAGTATTAGCATACGTTCCACTTCCAGCCGAAAACGGGTTCGAATTCGATGCCGGCACTGGAAGTCCTTTTGGTACGAATGCGGTGCTTCTCCAGTCCCCATTTCCATTTACTAGTGATCTACTAGCTGCAGATTTTTCATCAAGTGCATGTTTTATCTGATCTCTTTGTTGCATAAAAAACGGCATTGGAGGCAATGGTGGTGGTGGTAAATGATCAATATTAACTTGTGGTCCGATCACAAAGCTGTAAATCAGAGCGCCTAAAATTCCTCCAAGAATTGGTCCAAATAAGCCAACTACCCACCAATGTTGCGGATTTCCCCTTAAAATTTAAAAATAAACCGTATTAATTAAATGGTACACAATTTATAAAATCAAACAGAACCTTTTTTCAAAAAACGTGTACCCAAAGTCTTTTGACATGAAAACGTATTCCCACGACCATCCCAATATCACTGCAGCTAATCTCGGACCCACATCCCTCGCCGGATTCAATAACGTTCCAGACGGCAATTCGAAAGTAAAACAGAATCCAGCAATAACAAGTGGTATCATCAGAGGAACCAAGTAGCCTGGTGGTTTTATCCCATTTTGTTTATCAAGTACCGCACAAAGTGCCATGATTAAAAAACAGGTGAGCACCATTTCAGAACAAAGTCCATTAAAAACCGAGCATCCGGGTGTTTTGAGTGGACTAAATACTCCAGCAATTTGAAATGAAGAATTATTCATATCGAATTGGGGTATGTTGAGAACCAATTGTAAACCCATTTTATCACGTAACGATGCTATTAAAATAAAAATAGTTATTACATCTAAATAGTTAAGCAGTTATAAAAATATTAATATAATATTTACGTAAAAGCAGTCCCCAAGCCATAAGAGCTCCCAACATTGCACCCATAAATTGGGACAATAGGTATCCCGGAAGTGAATACCAACTCAGTTCTCCAGCAACAGCGAGAGAAATGCTTACCGCGGGATTTACATGACCTATTTCCAAAATATTGTTTATTTTCGTGTGAAAAATATATAAATGGATGGATAAAAGTTTTTAATACTTGCCTCCTGATACTCCACCTGTTATTATTATAGCAGTCATTATTCCCAATATTATTCCAAACACAGGTACAAGCATGGTCTCATTCGAGTTTACAGTTGCTTGAACTCCAGCTCCAACACACATAAACTAAACGACAAACGTTCCAAATATTTAAAACTTTCTTGAAAATCTTTCAAAATATTGTATATTTTCTAAAACGTTTAAATATTTATAAATATGTTAAATGTATATTTATTAAGTTACCCCAACGATCAAAGTCCCAAAAAATTCTCCAATCGCCCCTCGAATATGCTGATTTCCTATTCGTAATCCCTTTTTGCCCACTTCCATAAGTGGTGTAATACCAGGTCGGTTTTCTTCGTCCATTGGGCTACTTAACTTAAATCAGTTTCTAAATTTCTCTTAACCTCTTCAAATTCTAAGCACAACTAGAACCTTTTCACTACAACACCTCTATTTTATTTGGTATTCTCTCATGGCCACTTGGATTTATCAAAAGTTCGAACCATAGAAAAATACTACAAAAAGACATGCTTCCGATTATAAACGCCAACAAGTCTGTGAACGTATGATTTTCCTCCAAAACTAAATATTTAGACTGATGATATTTTTCTCAGAAATAAATATTAATTCTTAAGGTTATTCGTAAATCCTACTTTGCAATATTCACCAAGTTAAACTGGTTGAATTTATCAAGCATTCCTCTAAAATATGTTGGTTAGGCTATATTGCATTCTAAACTGCGTTACTTTCACCTGAATAGTAGTTTTTTCTGAAAGCTAATGGTCAGTATTTTTTTAGCATGGATTGCGTGACATTGTCGCTCTTCCTCCTTTTACTATTATCTGCATGTACACAGAATAATGGTATGTATAACAAGTGAAATGATAGCCGTGAACGTGTAATTACATCAGCTATCAATAAATATTAGCTTTCATCTTTTTTGGCTTTGTTGAAGGACAATTCACTATATTCCGATATTTTATACCTTTGATGATGCATTGAACCAACAAATGAACAAGGTCTAACATGGCAAGATACATGAATGCAAATAGAATTTATTAGAAATATTTTATTTCATTTTTTTTCTGGTCTGTTGCTTATTCGAATTGGTAGACTGTAGACGGTTTTGTGCAACTTATCGATTCTTTTGATCATAATCTGGACAACCTAAAATCAATAATGGATCAAAAGCTTAGAAAGTATCATTTTGTTATAAATATGTATTATATACATATGTATTTATTCTAACAAATTGGTAATAAATGTTGGCACTTTTATTTTTTCATGCAAGCTTTGTTCTGTAAGAAGTGGTTGATGGAGAAAATTTCATGTATTTATTTTTCTTGTAAATTTTAACAAACAAGTGCATTTAAAAGTTTTCATCGCGTGAGAAATTGTGATCAAATTGTCAATCGTTTTGAAAATAGAAAATATTTTTGAACATTCAAACTTTTAATTTCAATGAATATAATATTCAATTTCGTGTTTTCGGTTAACCGTTGCCATCTTTTATTAATAGTTGTATGTCACTGACGTCATTAATACATCCAATTTCTGTAGACATTTTCGTTTTAATTCAAATACAGCATTCAAAAGTACCATTTTAAAAATGCGAAAAGCATAATTTTATGAGCATATTATTTTTTCGGTAATTAGCTCTTTTGAGCTAATAAGTAGCCAATTAGATTGAAAAACAAATTTTATATACTACAAACAATGCAATCTAATAAGTCAACTTGTAAAAAAATATTTTTGTTTTTGATACGAATATCTAACCAAACAAGCAAACATTACCGCATTTCTATCTACTTTGTCCTAAAGGATAATATTTACATAGCATCATGACATATCGAATTGGATATAGTATCAATTTTTATTTATTTATATGTCATCTCTAAACTCAATGACAACATGAGGACATGACAAGTGTAAACCTGTCACCTTAATTATTTGTAACCTCACTCACTCATCCATTCTCTCAATTGATCGACGGTCTCTATCAGGCTACATGAAAAATTGTGATAGATACCTTGTCAAAATCACAGTTGCTTTAGAAAAAGAAATTTACAAGTTAAAGCAATATTTATTCGTAATAAATTTGCTACATACATTTAAGCATGTCAACTTCCTTGAAGTAAATTAACTTTAGAGCTTTTTAATAATGAATTTGCACTCGAATTTAAAAAAGATTTAAAATAATGACCACTTATGTAATTTACCGCATAACGACATGCGTCATTCGATTATACCTTGACGAAAACATTGACAAATTTGATAGAATCAAGATCAATATCATTCATATCATCTTTCTCGTAAATGGTAAATCGTTTCCTTTTAAAACCCTCAATAAATTGTCGGCATCCGGACAAAAAGCCGCAATAAAAATTACTTCAATGAAAACTCAATTAAAATGAAGAAACCTTCTTTGCAAGATTTTTTTCAAAGATACACAAAGCTCACTTTCAATATTCAACTCACTAGAATTCATTTTTACCACAAATTATGTAAACAATAAACGTATGCATTTCCCATTCCCATTATTAGGGCGGGCAGTAAAATAAGCTTAAGAAATTTTTATAATAGCTCTAAATTTTACAATGAAACTTTATGACAGACTTCAATGCAACGAAGAAAAAACCACACAACTGCATTTTTCTGATTGCACTTGTATTGCATAATGAATAAATACTTATGTGCTTATTTTAGCACTAGAATCGTGCCGATTAGTTTGACTGATACAAATTTCTAAGAACATGTTCTTCTGCAATTAATCATTTTACATGACAAGTTGTGGTTACGATAAAATAAAGCCAGCTTCGCAAGCTTATTCGCCCTACGTTAATTAAGCTAGAATATTAATTATAATTAAAACATTCTTTAAAGTTATTCAATAATTATTTTCATTTGTAAATTTCCCATTGATTAAGCTACAGATTCGGGAAGATGCATTAATATTGTAGCTAAGGGGCTACACGAACAGCCAATCAAAACATAATTTGCACATGTAGAAGAACCAAAGAAAACATAAGTTCATCATTCATCTACAGCCATTCACAGCGAGAGGAGAAAACACATACCGCCAACTACAAAATTGTAAACAAACAGCAGATTCTCTCTCGTCATATTCATGCTTATGCATTGCTCCCCTGTGCTGTCCTAGTAGAGAACTTAATTTTGTGCTTTAATTTTAGTCTCAATTATGTGCACTTATATTATGGATTTTATCTATTACAAAAAGTAATTAAAATTAAAATAAATACAGTGAAATGAGAACTGTCCCGTTTTGTATAGTTTGTGATAGCAATAAGGAAAATATACCCGAGAAAGCTATCAAAAATCCTTTACTATTCAAATTCCCGAAGTGCAATCTAAGGAGATTGAAATGGATACAGATCCTTCAGTTAGACACCCAAAAAATAGTAAGTAGGGCAAAAGTGTGTGGATGTCACTTCCCTGAAGACCAATTTGGACGGGGTAAAACTTACCTCAGGAGAGATGCAGTACCGGAGCCAGTTTCAGTTACAATTAAAAAACTCAGGGCACACCAGGCACCTGTCCAAACCCCCCAGATTAAAATTGCTCCAAGACCGGCTGTACTATGTCAACAAGCAAGGTTAGCCAGTTTTTAATAATCATAATAAACTGAATACATAATACTTATTAATCAATGATCATAATATCAACACAAAAATCTAAATTACACTGTCAATTTTGGAAATGACTAACGTCTCATTATTTGCAGGTATTGTCCAAGTTTCTCAGCACCGTGCAGTCTTCCAATCATTAGTTCAACTTTACATTCAGTTAACCTCCCCATTTCAAAACCAAAGATTCCATGTATTTCCCCTAAACAACCGTACGTTAAAAATATAACTAAAGCATTATTGTAATTTAATGCCCTTCAAAATGCATTTTAAATTAAACGCTATTTCATTTGGTGTATTTCAGACCGAACCGTACAACTAGTTCAATTTCAAGTCGACACAGCGAGTTCCGAATGAAGAAAAAAATTAAGTGGGCACAAGAGAAGTTGAAAGAATTTAAGACGCGAGTTGACATTCACAAAACTTTTAGCTCAAACTCTACATTTCTGAAGCTCATCCAGTCGCAGATCAAACGATATACCCAACGAAAGAAGAAGAATTTTGACTCGTTCGAGAAGACTTTGGCTCTTTCATTATATTACTCATGTGGCAAAACTGGCTACAGGTAAATCTAAAATACTTTTAAATTGCAATTTTACTCATTAGAGAAATATAATCTACAAAACTTTTATTTTTTTTGATTTAAGGCAAATGCTCAGACTAGGCTTGAAACTCCCTGCGATTGATACAGTCATTGGATGGGTACAAGAATTTAAACTAGCTCCCGGCATCAACGAAAACCTCTTTCAGTGCATCCAGCGTTTAACACAAGATAAATCAGAGATGGACAAGGATTGCATCTTAGCATGGGATGAAATGTCGTTGAAGGAGTTAATTGAATATAATAAATATACTGACTCATTTGAAGGTATTGTCGATTTTGGAACGGAAAGGACCCTGGATCCTGCAAATGAAGTTCTCGTTCTGATGGTTCATGGGATTCACTCCCGGTGGAAGTTCCCGATTTCATTTTATTTTTCTAATAACGCGACAACTTCAGATTTTTTAGCTTGTATTTTGTTAGAAAATATCAGAAAGTTATTTGAAATAGGACTTAAGGTTAGGCTTGGTGTGTGTGATATGAGTTTCACCAACCAATCACTCTATCGTAAATGGGACGTAACTCCTGAAAACCCCGTCATGAGTGTTGATGGTAAAGATATAGTTTTTGTGCACGACACGCCACATTTATTTAAACTTGTACGAAACAATTTAGAGAAAAGGGATTTCCTTTGGGAACATTCGTCTGAAGGGAAAACTGTCAAGCGGAAAGTGTCATGGAATCATATAAGAACATTTTATCGACACGATACTCAGGTTGCGTCGAGATTAGCTCCCAAATTAACGAAGGCTCATATTTATTTACGTGATTACGGTAAAATGAAAGTAAAACTAGCTGTTCAACTGTTGAGCTTCTCAGTTGCATGCGGGATACGAGCATTATGTAGATCAAACGTTATGCCTCAAGATGCGTTAGGAACATCTGAGTTTTTAGAAAAAATGGACGAGATCTTTGATTTTTTAAACATGTCAAAATACAGAGATAAAAAAATCAATCGCAGTGCATTTTATTTCTTTCAGAATTTAAGAAAATGCGATGAGTATATATTATTCATCAAATCGTTAAGTATTCCCAATTTGAAACGAAAACCCGAGTTTTTAAGGGGATTGCTGCAAACTTTAACTGGTATAAATTTGTTAGGTTGTCAGCTTCAATTAGAGGGGTATAATTTTGTGTTGACACGTTTCCTTCAGCAGGACTGCTTGGAACATTTCTTTTCTAACATACGTTCAAAGGGAGGCTACTGTAGAAATCCCACAGCTCGTCAATTCAGACTTAATTTTCGGTATTTATTCTTTACCTCGTTAATGTCATTCCCATCAAATGGTAATGTGCAAGATGTGTTTGAAAAGAAAATTTTCAATTTTAACATTGCCTTCCCGTTTCAGAAAATTAGAGATACTATTTCAAGTGCGAACAATTCAAATCAAATAGAGTCAGACGATAAAATAGGAGAACGTTTTTATACTATAAAAATGTCAAAACAATTTGACAATCACAAGGAGCAGGATGAGGTCGTGGCTCCTTATCTTGGTGCTGCAAGCATCCGCGCTGTTGGAACATTAAAAAAGTGTAAAAAATGCATGAATATGCTCAAAAGTCGAGATGAAGTTTCGGATTCAACGGTCAATAATCTACTTATTGATTTAAAACAAATTGACTCTTGTCTAACTGGTTTGGTTTATCTAAGCAATGAGGATGGGAATATGTTTAATCAGGTCAACTCAAATTTTGTAATCTACGCTTTAGAATCACTTAAAGCGTCTGGAAAGGGAATATTTGAGGAAATATTTCTTAAATGTTTACAATTAAGATCAGTTTCGGAATGGTTACAGGGTGGGTGCTCCGTGCATAGGAAGTGCATTTTAAAATATTTTCTTCGTGCGAAAATATTTAGGTTGTTGAAAGATAAAAATGAGTTATCCAGAAAAATTAAATCGTGGGATCAAAATAGGCGACAACTTAGAAATCAGTAATGTTGTTTGTACGCTTGTTTG
>JAQFXM010003463.1:0-20127 GCA_034693345.1 Entomobrya multifasciata
TTGCTGAACGGCCCCAACAGCTTGCTGCTGAGGATACACGGGTCTTCTTCTGTTTGGCGTGTTAGGTTGTTGGTACGTCTGCTGGAGGAACTGGCCTTGAGTTGGGAGTGTACCTGGTCGTTGAACTGTTCCGGTTGCACCTAAACTGGCGACTCCAGTAGGAGTACCTAAATTAGCCGCACCTAACCCACCTGGCCGCTGAGCACCCCCACCAAGTGCACTAGCACCAGGTCTCTGAGCACCTACCCCACCAGGCCTCTGCCCACCCCCCAACCCCCCAGCAACCTGCTGCTGCTGCAAAAAAGCCTGCTGAGCAAGGTACTGCTGCTGAGCATAATGATTCTGAATATACTCCTCATACCCCGGCGGCAACGTACTACTCCCATTATAAGCACTCGCCTCCGTCGTCGTAAAATTCCCAAGTATCCCAGTAACCCCAGCCGTCGCAGTACTCCCAAACAACGTACTCAACACATCAGTAAAAACCGTCGTCACAGGCTCAGGGCTCCTCAACCCAACACTCTCTTGTATCAACCCTACAAGATTCCCAGTAAACACGTTCGCGAGTATCCTCCTCACACCGTCTATAACGTTCGTATTGTCTAGTGGGTTCCCTCCAGCTCCTACTCCCCCTGCACCTCCAGCACCACCTCCCTCATCGTCGTCATCGCCGTCTTCTTGGAGGAGTCGGGAGGTGTGGGGTAGGCTGCTGTTGCAGTTTATCATTGAGAGGAAGAGGGGGGTTTTGGTGAGGTACTAGGTTGTGGGGGAAATTAGTTAGTTTTGGAATTTGGAGTATTTTAAAATTAATATGTTCACTCACGCGTAAAAACACCCGTTTAATCTGAACCCTCTCAACACTGTCAATCGGAGACATGGTCCGTGACACCAAATCTTTAAACAGCTCGTCTCTCGTGTGCACTTCAGAGTACAGCCCAGTGCAGTTCATCACTTGAGGTGTTGAGTGCCTTGTGACCTGTGGAGATAATCGTTTTCAAACCCAAACTCATTTGTACAACGAAAAAAGCAGAAATATCAACATACCTCCCCACAACTCCCCCCAACAACCCCAATCACTAAAATAGCAACAATCATGATCCAACCGATTCAAAAGAGCTGCTCGTTCACTAATCCCATCATTTCGAGAATGTGTTTGGTCACTTCTCCAGCTGAATCTCATTTTCGCACGAAAGTGAAAGCTGATTATGAAAGTGAGTTAATTTGATTCAGTGAGGTCGTTGAACGTTCCAGGTATACAGTTGGTTATTTGGTGGTGCATTGTGAAACTGAGTGAGTTATGACATTTTTGATTGTGTGGAGTGGAATTGGACGTGTTGGGATTGTTAGGTTTTTGTGGTTGCATTTGGGTGCACTATGCATTTATTACCATTTGCTTTGGAAGTGTCATTCATGGAACTGCATCTGCATGATACCCAAAATGGGGCAATCTGAGATTCTGCGTGGTCACTATAGAAATCAGGCAGATATGAGCCTCGTAGTCTCGTATGAGTTCAAATTCTAGCATATTATATTTTCAATATTTAATGTCAACTGTCAACCATAAGTTTACTAAGCGTTTTAAATTACGAGATCATATTAAAACTGTTAAAATTGATGCCCATTTCATAATAAAGAGTACATGCTACAATTTTTAGTGCAACGAACAAGCCGAAATCTGATTCTTGCTAGTGTGCTGCGATTCTAACATTTCAGATATTGCGGTTATACAATTCTCTACCTGAAAACCCCACCAAAAAATTCAGAATCGCAACTTTAAACTGCTATTCTGACAAAATTAAATATCTTTGCGACTTAAAACCCACATAATTACACCAAACCCAGCAGCCAATGCCTTCAACTCCAAACCCTCGGGGCATCTTGAGAATTCGCCTGTCCCCGTAAAAAAGTCCAACTGGTAACGGTATTTCCAACGAACCGATAAACTACCTGAGGTAATTGTTCGAGTCACTCTATGTGAAATAGATCAGGGAAGCCCAGCACCCAAGTCGTTCCACGAAAATCACTGGGAAAATATTTCCACAGTAAACTGACGGTAAAATCAGGTACGATATTTAAAATGTAAGAGTACTACCCAGCGCGTTCCAGCAAAATCATAACAAATTCAAACAACACCCACTACCCACAAAGTAAACCCCCTTACACCCATTCAAAACACGCACAATTCAAACCCCATAAACCCCAACAATGTCACCTCCAAAACACCCCATACAAAATCACCACTCCACACACCCCATTTAGCACCACTAATCAACCATAAAAAACCCAAGCATAAAAAAATCACAGAACAAACAAGCTCGCAAGAAAACAGCAAAAAACTTGATCTCTTACACACATCCCGTATGTCAATCCCAAATCACATCATCAATCGTAAGCCCAAAAAACTCGCTACAACACAAAAATCCAGGTACTCGATAAAAAAAATACAACTTTTTTTCCCTGTTCAGCCATTTGACCAATAAAACTGCGTACTACACAAAAAATCGCTTAGTATAGTATACTCGTGTGTGTACCACTTAATGTAGTTACTCCAAGATAAAAAACAACATGTTATCACTACCCCCCATAGTCCTGCTATTAACCCTCCTCCACCTAACCCACCAAGAACAATGCACACTAAACAACCCATCAAAAACCCAAGGCACCTGCACCCACATCCGAACCTGCAAGTACCAGCTAGGAAGGTACAGGGTCGGGAGTCCAGTGACGAATTGTAACCAGAAAGGTTATGTTTGTTGTCCTAATGGACCGAGTGTTTCGGAGAGGAGTGAGTTTATTTTAAAAAATTATTAATTTTTGTAATAAAATTATCCGTGCCTAATTAACCTACCGTGTACACAGAATGCTCCGAATGGCTCGAAATGCTCTACGCCCCACAAGTATTCTCCCAACCCCGGTTCACAGAGACAACCTGCGCTGTTCGATTAACAGGGTTTATCGTCGGGGGAAGGTAAGGGGTTTTAATTTTATTTACAATTTATTTGCCAAGAACAAAGGATTCCCCACAATTACATCAATACAGAAAAACAGAAAAAATCACGGGATTAAACGATTTTTGAAAAGTTGCAAGCAGTAGTTTTGACTTTCACATAAATCAAAACACGTTACTCCTACAAATCTTGATCAAAATACACGTTCGTATGTTAAAAAAACGAATAGATCTGTAGATTTACAATACAGACGATACAAGATAAAAACTGTTTCTCACTCACGTTAAACACAATCAAACAAACCCAACAGACAAGTTAGTTTGAAAAGAAATCTGCTGTAATCCTGGCCCTGGGTCAACGTTACGCAACGATGTAAACCGATGTTAAAATTAAAATATAACCCAAACTGCTAAGTTAATTAACACAAATGAGCTATGAAAATGTTCTACCACTTAATTATAAATGTACGATACCACAAATTATGAAAAAGTGTGATTTTAAATCGTGCTCAATTGCAAACTAATTCAACATAGTTTTAGCTTTTTATGAATATTCTAACCATTGTCATTTAGACCGTTTCCGTGTGAAATACTATAGCATATAGAATCCAACGACAAATATGAAGCATATGCAAATTATGGAAAATCTTTTCGCAAATACTATCGTGTCCATGACCAACTAAATTAATTACCAATCTCTCCCCCCACCAGACTCGCCCAACCATTCGAATACCCCCACTCCGTCGCACTAGGCTTCGGCCAAGACCAAACAAAACTAAAATTCCTCTGCGGAGCAACCCTGATCAGCGACAAGTACCTCCTCACCGCAGCCCACTGCGTCACTCACCAGCGCTAGTAAGTACAAATACCCACAAATTAACCCATTCCCCAACCACTTTAATAATCATTCATTACCCCACAGCGGAAAACCCTCATACGCGATAATAGGAGACACAATCCTCGACCACAACAAGGCAGGAGGCTCAGGAAAACTAACAAATTACAGACAAGTGGTCAAGATCGACAGACACATTGTTCATCCAGAGTACTTACCACCGAGGATTTACAACGATATTGCTGTGAGTTATAACAGTATTTTGTGTGCATTTGAAATCGTACTTAACAACTGACCAATTACACAGCTCCTCTCCCTCTCAACCCCAATCGACCTGAGCAGATACGTCCTCCCAGCCTGCCTCGGCACACCACTCACATCCCCAAAGAAGAACGCTCAAGTGGAGGCTAGTGGATGGGGTAAGTTTACATAGTAATTAGCCTAAACATACTCATTGACCTGCATCTAAATTGTCCACCAAATCCCCACAGGAATAACAGACGCCGCCTCCCAAACAACAAGCAACACCCTCCAAGCGATTAACATCACAACAATAGACTCTGGAGACTGCAACTCGTTCTACAGCGCAGAGAACGACAAGCCGTACAGGTATCCCGACGGGATCGTGAGGAGTCAGATGTGTGCGACGGGGGAGGATAAGGACACGTGTAGTGTGAGTTGATTTTGATATTTAATAGACTTTCGGGGTGAAACATGTAAATGATACTACGAATAGTACATCAAAAGAGCTAGAAAGAATAGAAAAAATCGTGAGATATTGGAAATTTGGAAATATTGGCTAGAGAATCACAAAGCTCGTAACGGCAGATTTTGGAGGATGAAACATAAAAATGGCAATCCAAATGAATATTTCTACACATGAGTTTACTAGAATGAGTAGAGAATCACAAACTGGATGAATTTTGTACATTCCGTGTAAGCGGCAGTTTCATTCAATCCCATAATAGCCGAAAATAATCATTATACTTTGGATTGTATCCGTGAAAATTTTATTTACCAATGCAACTTTGAGAATTTGAGTAAATCATTTATGCATATTTATGCTTTGCAAAGTGAGCTATTAAAATGTTCTACCCCGATTCAACTCTCATAATTCTCACAACCACCCTTTTGACACGTATCCGCCAAAAGACCATACCAATTATCAAGAATCCCCCATCAATTTCCCCCAAAACCTCCACAATTTCTAAACTAAATTACCATCCTAAATTCACAGGGCGACTCAGGAGGAGGCCTCTACACCCGCCAGCAAAAATGCCTATTCCACGTCGTAGGAGTAACAAGCATAGGTAAGAAACTCTTGGCCATCTCATTAACTTTCATTCACACGTCTAGCCAACTTTCACGCCAAACTTCCTCGTGCCAAACCTACAATTAATTTACATCTCAATCTCAATTATCTTCCAGGAACAAAACTCTGCGGACTCGGCAGCCCCGCAGTATACACAACAGTAGCATCATACCAAGACTGGATCGAGTCTATCGTATGGCCAAACGAAAAATAATTTAATAAAAAGTAAAAAAACAAATCTCTAGTTTGCTCTCAATTTCCTCATAGCCAAGATTTCTTATCTCGTGTTTATCTTTACACTCAACGTATCTGCTCTATACCCACTGTATCTGCAATCCTATACCCACATTATCTACTACACTACACTTACTCTACACTTACCTTCATACCCCCTCGTTATCTCCTCAAAAATCAAAAACACAATGCCAAAAGGGAAATGCAACAAAAATCTCTCCACGCACCACCGCACAAAAAAAATCCTTTTCCCCTTTCCCTTTCAAAATTACACACCAAACTCATCTTCATATTTTTCCCTTTATTCACAAACAACACACATAAAAAATAATAACACATCCATTCGATAGTACAAAACCAAGTTACACGCATAAAAAATAATTATAAAATTAAACTCTCATCAGTCACGTAAAAAAAGATGTATTTAAAAAAGATTTAAACTAATAATATCCCGTTAAATAGAATTAGAATAAGGCACTCCAGTGTTCCCTGTCCAGGGGTACTGCTGTGGGCACTGTTGGCAAGTCTTCATGTAGCGTACTCCTGACTTGTGCCACAGGTTGCATACTTTTGGGTGGTTGCAGCGGGGTGGGCGGTCCTAAAAATGAGGGGGATATGGTTAGCATATGAATTACAACAAGTGCATTTAAATACTAAAACTCCAAAAACCTCACCTTCAAATCATGACAACTCCAAGGCTCAAAATTAAGAACCCTATTATTAGGAGTAGGATTCCTAATCCACTGAAGAGCCTGCCAGTTCGTCACCAACCAAACATCATCCATCTGAACCAACGTGTCCAAAAACGCCTCAAACCCTTCTTTATGATGAGGCTGAGTAAACCAGGCAGCGTGATAGTACAACCCAAAAGGAGCACGGTTAGTAGTGTAGTGACGTTCAAAGTTCTTGGCCAGCATCTGGTACACACCTTCAGCGGTGGGTGGGTTGGAGCAAGCGTCTCCCATGGAACAGCGTCCTCCCTAAAAAAACGGTAAGTTATTATTAAACAGGCAAAACACATGACTAATACCACTACCCCCACCACTGTGTACCACTATCCCCCTCACTCACCTTCAAATCCTGCCACATCACCATAGGAACCTCCCAAACCCCAGGATAACTCTTAGTAGGACAAGGAGGAATCATACAATCGTGAAAGATCCTATAATCCAGCGTATAAGGCCAAGACGGAGGCCTATTCTCATAAACAGGCATACTACTATCATAAGTAAAGTTACTATCGTGTAACATTTTAAACATGTTATTCCCCCCAATAGCCAAGAACGGAGCCCTCATCCCCCTCACCTCACTCAACTTGACCCCACCATAAGCAGCCAGTATCTCACGTTGCCCATTAATCTCCCTATCCCACTTCTTCTGACTGTACTGCTCCCCAAACGAATGCGAAACAGAGTGACTCGCAATCTCGTGACCATCCGCAGCTAAATTCTGAACCTGAGAATAGTCAGTCCACTCATGTGACACATAAAACGTAGCAGAAATCGGACACCCATTAGGATTCTTCCTCCCCTTCTCAAACAAATCCCGATACAAATTCTTATTCAAATCATTAACACTATCATCAAAAGTCAACAACACAATCTGCGGTGTATCCTCAACCCTCAACCCCCCAGGAATATCCTTCCCCCCACAATTACAATCAGGCAACACGCAAAGATCCTTTTTACACTTTGTAGCAGGTGTGTTCATAGTAGGCGACTCGTAAATATTCTCAGGCCTAGATGGTGGGTCGAGATAAACATCCCTCACTGGTGCAGGTGGCCCTTTAACAATACTTGACTTTGGCTTGAGTGTTGGTCGGGATCGGGTAGATCCTGAGGAGGACCCAGATGAGGATGAGGAACCTCTGGTACGGGATGACCCTCTGGAAGACGTGCGGGTTGATGTAGTTTGGGTTTGGGTAGTAGGACGACGTGTTACAGTTTGTTGAACGGGTGTTCTGTACGTTGTTTGGGGTTGTTGGTACTTGCTGTAGTCTGAAAGGAATACACTTTATTAGGTACACATAATCGTTAGCATGTCAATACACCCCAAAAATAGTTCACTCACCAACAGCAGTCTTCTGCCCCCCTTGAACAGCCCCACCATCATCCTCCTCATCATCATAAACATAGTAACTCGAGTCATCATCCTCACTAGCACTCCCTGGAGTGTAGTAATACGACCCAGTGTTGTTCCCAACGTTAGCAGCGTACCTCTGGTTCACGTACGCATCGTCAGTTCCGTAGTCTTGGGATTGGGGCTGTTGCTGTTGTTGGGAGAGCACCGATGCTGTGTTGTCATAGTACTTGTTTGTGTTTCCTGCGTACTTTGAACGGGTGGATGAGAGGGGGGAGCTGGAGACGGATCTGTGGGGGGTAAATGCGTGTTAATTTTTTTGTACGGAGGTTTTGTAGGGGGATGTGTGGAGGGGGATAATACGTTTTTTAATTATATTTTTTTGTGGATTTTGACTTTGAACGGTTTTGAAATTTAAAAAACAAGGACGTATTTGAACACCCCCACACAACACACATCCCCGTTAACATAAATCCCCACACATCATCACACACCCAATTTTGTTAGTAAAAAAGCACGTACAAAGCGTCAATAAACCCCAAACATTCCCCGTCATCATGTAATCATGTCACGTCAAAATAAAGTCAAAAAAATAATAAACTCACCCCCGTTGCTTATCATTACTGTCAAACTGATGAGTCTGCTGAACCTGTGGACTTGGAACATGAATCTGCTGATGATTCTGCACATGAGTTTGCTGGGGCCCCCTCACCTCACTGACAACAAAAGGCAACGCCCCCCCACTCAAACTCCCCGTACTTATCACAATCTTCTTTGGAAAGTTATTTGACTGAGGGTTAATCCCGTGATGAGCTTGAGAAATGTGCTGAGCTGGACCACTATGGTCAAACGCCCCACCTTTCAACCTCCCAACATACGCGTTTTGTACAAACTCACTCAACGTCTTGTCGTGATCTGACTGGTGAGTATTTTGGTGAGTATTCTGGTGATGAGCATTTTGGTGATTGTTCCACCTCGGATCATAATTGACTAGATGAGGATTATACTCGTACTCTCCCAACACAACTCCATTGTTCCCCCCACCAAACCTCTGACTAGAGTAGTAGCTGCTATCATGAGCGTTATCTTGAGCTGGCTTCACCGTTGTGATCTTGACTATCCTGTTTGGTGGGGGTGGTGTGGTGATGTGAATATTAGGTACGTTAGGTCTCAGTCTCCCGCTACTCCTCATCTTGTCGATATTCACAAACCCGTACGTTGGCGTTTGGTAGTAAGAAGGTGGGTACAGCACGCTACCTGGTGATGATACGCGATGACTTATCACTGGAGGATGCCTCTGAGCTTTATGCTTCAACCCAGCCAACCCGTTAATCTTGTACTTTGACAACACGTGAGGATCGGTAATGTCCATCCGAATGAGGTCGTTCTTACTAGACCCCTGTGACCTTGACCTGGGTGAGCGGTGGTGGAGCATGTCGAATATTGACGATCTCCTCCTGTACTGGCGTGTAGAGCGTTTCGTTCGAACTGTTGAGTTTAGTGTGTTGCAGTCGAGGTCGGCATGCAATTTATGTCTGTGTTTTTAGCCGTGTTAGAAGTCGGGGGGTTTTTGGGGGGTTAAAAGTTAAGTGGTTAGGTTCATGCACTTGAGTGAAATTGCTGTACAAGTTTTTTATTTACAGAGTGTATTTACAGGTTGCAATAGAGCTCATTTGAACATAAAATGTGATTTCGCATTTTTTGATAATTTACGTGCGTTTTTGCGCATCTATTTAGCTTCGTTATGAAATTTCAAAATTGTAAAAATTTGACTATCGATTTGGTAAACAATTTTTTTGGTAATTCGATTGAAATTTTAAAAAATTGATAAAATTAATTTTTTTTTCAGGTCAGTTTCCGCGAAATATTTCTTCACTATTTTAAAAAATTGCTTATAAATTTAGCTAATTCTCATTAAAATGAATAAATTTGACAATTCCTTAAATTTTCGCAACACTGACCCACAAAACTTGACAAACCCAACTATCAACCCCATCCTAACCCCGTCCCGTAAAAAAGTCCACCCCACACAATTCTCTCACCGTCTCAATTTACCCTGTCTAGTATTCAGTTCTCGTCGTCGCGCAATTTAGTTAGTTAAAAAGCTAAAAATAAAAAGAAGTTTCTCCCTTACCTCCCCTGCTGATAAATCTCCTCCTTGTAGTTCGGAAGACTCCCCTCATAACTCCTCCCACTCCTCTGCTGCTGATACTCATCATCAACAAGAACAACCCTGCCAGGCTTCTTGCCAACCACACTACTCTCCTCCTGAGCCCTACTCAACTGCCCATAAGTCTCAATCTTAATCGGGTTATAACTCAACCTCTGGTTGCCCCCAGACTGAGATTGACCCCCACCCCTGGTCCTCGTCCTAGACTCTTGCTGCACCTGCTGCACACTATTGTTGTCCTGAAACGTCGTACCATTGTAGCAGTACACGTTCCTCGGCCAGTCACAAGTCTGAAGGTCATGAGAGTACATGAGCCCCCCAGTACAAGACTCTAGCAGCGCCCCCCCAAACACACAAACATAGTACTGAGTGCAGTCTGAAGGATGAGGAAAATATCCAAAGTCCTCAGGACAAGTGAACTCTGTCGTTGGGGTAGACGACGTTGACGGCGTAGGCACGTTCTTCTGAGAGAAACCCGCGGGTAGCGATAGCAAAAGGAATAAAGCGAGTCGGGTCATGGTGAAGAAGGAAAGTAGGGGAAAAAAGAAGGAAAAAAGGGGGTTTGGACCTGTAACACAACAAACATAACTTATCGTTAAACAATCTCTTTCTCATTCACACGCGTTCATGCAATTTCCCTTTCAGCGATTCACGACGGTATGATACTTTACGTAACGCTAATGCTAGTTGTCACGACTACGCTGCAACGACCATTTACATTTACTACGAGGTAGTTACGTGAACATAATGTGCAGTATGCGCATATTTTAGCATGTGAATGGGGAAGTCTACAACAATACACTGTAATTTGCAAGCATTTATGGTTGCTAACCCAACAATATCGTATAAATATAACAATTTTAACGTGTATGCACCCTATCATACAGATCTTAATTACGGTTTAATGAATGACTAAATACGCTATTTGTAGGTCAGTCGACACAAAAATGCATACTGGTCACTTTTGACTGGTCACCAAGTTTCCTGATAAATCCCTACCGTCTGGAGGGATTTTTCTCGAATTAAATTTGAAATATTTAAAAATAGCATCAAAATTTTAATATAGAGTAAATACATAACAAATTTCTATAGAAACGCATTCCCTACAATGCACCCACAATAAAAAAGTTCCCATAACCACACAAGGGCGTTTCCCCATCCCTTCATAATATTTTTTTACATAACACCAACAATAGCTGCAATAAAGTCGTATTGTTTGGGTGATTGGCTACAACAAGTCTATCGTCTACTCGTAACGTACAAGGGGTACTTTTTAACACAACTTGTTGCTGTGTATTTAGATCGTTGTGGGGGTTCAACTGTGTCGAGACCAAAGGTACTTTACCCAACTAATTGATTTTTCTAGTTAACCTCACATTATCTAACGATTATGTGAATCCAAAAATAACTAAAATCCTGACCCATGACACAATACACGACAAAAGTACATCTCACGACTAAAAATAACCCACAATGACAAAAGTTCACAAACATCCGCAATCCTCTACCACCCTTGCATTTATAAATACACGAACCCTTTACAATTTACCCATACCCGAAGGACACCAACATTCAACCCCCGTCCTTCAAAAAAAAAGAAGATGAGCATGCCAAGCTTCCTGATCCCACACACACGGTACACCAGGACCTTGCAACACTAACACACGAACCAAACAACCTCTAAAACCCAATATAGAGCAATATTCAAAACTAAATGAGTTCCCACAACCTCAACTAAAGTGAATGGGAATGCATAATTTTCTGTGAAAAAATGAGAATATGCGTGACCTTCCCTGTTTTTTCTAATTTTTTAAAGAAACATTTAAAAATTTGTACATTTTTCATTTCATGCAAAAAAATAACCCATCAAAATTCGTCACAAACAACCATGCTAAATATATCACCAAAAAACACACTCCAAAACCCAAATCTCTCCAAGTTCAAGTTAGCCAACGCCCAATCTCTCTCTGTCTCCTCATCTCATTAACGCTCTCAACCACATCACATTCCCTTTTTTTTTGTATCAAAAAAATACGATCCAATCAAGCGAGTAAAACGATACGCTAAACGCGTACCCATATTTGTACAATTTTTACAGACACAAGTGTAAGGTGTAAAACCCACAGAACAAAGGAGTAAACGGTCTAAACATGCGAACGTGAAACTGGTCCAGAGACTCTCGGAGACAAAGCGTTTCATGAAAAAAATGGTCCATTTTGTGATCCAAATAATGATTGATCCTACACTATAATTTTATGGAAATACCCTAAACAATAAATATAAACTACCTAATCACGTTACAATTAAAATGTTATCACAAAAAATACTATCCTAAAATCACTCGCCAAAATAAACGACCCTAGTCGCTACCTCTCACATTCAAGTGTCTGGGCGTGGCATAAAAGATACTCGATTATATAACAAATCCATCTCAACTTACCACTCAAGGTCCGAAATAATGTTCAAAGAAATCCGAATCCAAAAATCAATATTTTTTAAAAAACACACAAAAATTAAGATCCTTTCATCACTCCACCTGAAACACAAAAAGAAACGATTCAAACAAAACCCCTCACGCTTCACTGCACATCACGCAAATGCAACTAAACTTTAGAATGTTTAATCCACACACACCTCCGTTAAAAACTCGAAAAATCACTAAAAACCTCCCCCCTGTAAAAATCCTAAAATCCAATTAAACCCCCAAACTGGACAAATTCCACTCAAATCCCCCAAAAATCAGATTTCAAAATATCTACAGACTCAATAAAATTCATCCACCACATCCCTCAACAATCACGTTAAAACTACAACCACCACACACCCAAACTACATAACTACTACACTAACTCAATTTTTTTTTGAAACCGCCCAAAAACACAAGCTCCTTTACATTAACTCTGCACTAAACTGCTGCAAAAAAAAGTAAAAGGCAAAACTGCAACCAACTCGGCTTGCTCAACAAAATCCCAACAAGAAAATCTCGCAACACACAAGATACTCACGATAATATTCGCAATGCTGTAAGTTTCGCGTAACAATTCAACCCCTTTCAACACGCACAACGCTAAAGAACGTACCGAGGGACTTGCCACCCTTCAACATTCACACAACACTACAAACCAACCCCATGCATCCTAAGGTCAAGTGAAAAAAACACACTACAGAAAAATAGTGAGAGGTACTTACAACCCAGTGAACATGAACGAGAACGCTACAGAAAAAAAAAACACAATCTTTAACTTTTGCAAAGCCAACGCCTAGCACTCTACTATGTGCACTGGTTAAAGGTGCTCTATTCAGTGGCATAACAACCAACTCAAAAAAAAAATCACACAGAAGCAACACAAAAGCAAACCAAAAACTTGTCCCCTTCTCTTTTTCTCAAACCTCAAGGTCAAGAAAACAAGCATTCAAGGGTCGCGTTTATGCACTTTTATAAATTATTTTTGGTTTTATTATGAAAAATTAACAGCATTAGTAGATACCAATTCATAACATGTAGAGTACCTCCGCGTCACCCGTTCCGCATCACCAGTCCCAAAAAAACACATCTCTTTTTGGAGACGAAAAAACCACCACGCAATCCACACAAGCTAATCTAATTAACCTGAACACACGGATTATAAAACACGGAACTTAGCACAAGGCGTTTGCTCCAAAATCCACTCCAATAAGACATTTTACATCATTACCAAATTTCATCAATAAACTATTTTTTTTGCATAACAGCAAGATAGTCTACAGAGATAACCCCCTTACAAAAAAAAATTGGGTGGATACGTTTACATGATTACGTTTATTGAGAGTAAAAATGTAATGTTGACCAATGCGTATCATGTCTCGTAACACATACGCGTATATGTCGTCGGTATGCTTGATTGGAAGTGGACAGCACCTTGCTAGGCGATACTTTTGAGGTGGTGAAGGAATGGAAGGTCAAGTTGTGAGATGTTCAATGAGATTTTTTTGCATGATATATTAGTGCAGGGATGGGAATTGTAACTTGGATTGCACTTATTTTTGACAGTGTTATGATGCGTGTAATGGGCTGTTTGTCTGACTGTCTGGGGGATTGTCAAGATTGTTTTGAAATGAAAATTACCAAGCAAAATTGGACATCTATTCTTGTTCATTGCCAAATCACACCACAACAATCAACGACACTCAATTCAAAATCATTCAAAAACGCTTGACCACCACATCACTCTATCCGCAACATCAACACATCCATTTCCACCACATCTCACGACCACACCACAAACCCCCTGCAAACCAAACCATTCATCAAAAGCACGCGACAATGAGCAAAAAAGCCCCTCAAAACAACTCACCTTCCAACTTCCAGAATCCTTTACAATAAATTACACGTTCCTATCCACAAATTAACGACGTTGGTCACTCTACAAAAACCGTTTAGTCCACACACAAACGTTACGAGGAAGAAACACCACACAAAAGACAAAAATTTGTACAATTCATCATCGAAAAAAAAAGGTTATCCTGTTGCCTTGGCATTCAGTAGACTCATGATCATTGATATGTCGTGTATATATCCGCGATCAGGAATTTATGGAGATCACTTTGGGTGGGTTCAGGATCGTGTATGATAATGATAAAATTAAATGGACATAGCGCTAGCACGCGTTTTTCGTATGCGGATGCTAATGAGAGCGGTTGCTAGGATGTTTTGGGCATGCGGTAGTAGAGTACGAATTATCAGGAAATTAAGTTGTTCATGTTTAATTGTCACGCGTTTGGTGTCCGGTTTAATGGGATCCTGGTGGAGTTGTGGGATGATAGGGATGTTAATGGAATCACAGCACAAGAGTACAATTAACGCAAGTGCTCATGAGCTTTTATGCTTGATTGTATAGGTTGCATTTTATGCGTATATGCTATGCAATTTGCAATCCGGGTTTAAGTCGCCCAAAGGCCGAACAATATCAAAAATTGCTGCAAGCGACGTACGATTGTTGGTTGGACAGGAAAACTAAAAAAAATCTAACAACAAAATAAATCCTGGGAGGGGGTAATCTTACCAAAAAAAAAACTTCCTCTTCCTCCATCTATTCATGTATCCAATCCCATGTATTTTTCAATTTTCGAATTTTAAAATAAACGAGAATTAAAAAATGAAAATCGTTGGTAGTACAAGTCCAGGCTTAAAAAATATCAGGACCATAAAGTTGACTCAGTTGTATATGCTTTCCAGTTCGTGATCCAACCCAAAACTCCAAGATGCCTCGACTCTTCCAAAAACTCTTTCAAAATAAATACAAACCACACAAAATACGACACAACCATGACAACTTTTAATCACATTAACTACATAACGACCATATACAGCAAACATCAAACACAACAAACCACACCGCAAACAACCTCATCCCCTTCCAACTTACACGTATTTACAAGTATTATGCATTTTGAACATGTTTTAAACTTGAACTATGACATGAATGACATTTTAATACACCCATTATATGAACACGTGAGCAATCTCGAATGTGCAATAAAAAACGATAAGCCATGTATTTTTCTAATTCCACCACATTTATTTAATCAAAAAAAGAATTTAGAACCCCCATTTTGGAAAAAAACAAATTAAAACCCCCCGAAAAAAACTCCCTCCCCCACTTATATCACGACGAACTCACTTATAATTTACAAACTCTTCTCAATCTTAATCAACTCCAAGATCCCATCCTGCATCTCCTTAACAGCCTGGAACTCAGTCAACCCGAGCCTCCTCTTGTTAGAGATATCATAAACACCACCCTCAGCCTCAGTGTGCTCCCCACGAGTCCCCCTCACCTGCAAATTAAACTTGGCAGCAGTCTCTTCGAGTTTCTCCTTGTTGGCAGCGAGCTTGGGAAGCTTGATGTGTACGGAAGCGCGGATGGTGGTTCCGAGGTTGGTTGGGCAGAAGGTCAGGAATCCGAATCTGGCGTTTCTGCTGAATTTTCCGGCCTTTTCGATCTCTGTGGCTCCGGCTACCATGCGGCGGTATACGCTGCCGAGGTCACCTCCCATCTGCATAGAGATGATTCGCAAGTGGTCCTCTTCGTTGCACCACACCAGGAACGTTTTGTTGTCGTTGTGGAAGATTCCACGGCCTGCGGGCCAGTACCTATAAAGAGAATTGTTACATTAGTCACACGTAAACAGTGAGGTCAATAGGCCAGACCAAGCCATTAGTTAAACAGTGCAACTGACCTGCAAGCATTAGCAGCCTGAAGAAAGCGATCACCCTCCTTGAACAAAAAGTGATCATCAATGAGCTTCTGCTGAACCTCCTTGGTCATACCAGCAAGTGGGTAGTAAGTTCCCTTGAGCTCACCCCCAAGGTTCTCAAAGATCCCCTTGACCTTACCCTCCATCTCCTTGTACTGGGCCTCAGTGAGACAAGGGTTGAATGGGTACCCCTCAATGGAACGACCACATCGCACCCGAGTGCTCACAACAAACGCACCCTCAGGGTCAACATTCACGAAGGTAGACAAATCACCAAAGTCACACGCTGGGTGATTGTCGGTCTTCTTGAATCCCTGATGGTAGTCATCAATGATGGGGTCGAACAGGTCAGCGAAGAGTGTGTATGCCTCGGCATCAGGGGCGTAGATTCCTACACCAGAGTCGGGGTTCTCGCATCCTACAAACAACAAAACATACGTTAGCACTAGAGTCCCCTTACACAACCAACCTGGAGCACGGCCAACACCACCACCACCGTTCCTCTACATGACCTTGAGAGCACGAAAAAAAATCAATAATGCTCCCGCCGCAAAGATCCAAGCCAGCATCCACTTTCGATTTCACACGAAATAAAAGTCACCTTGAAGAGTACAAACTCACCAGACTGGATAACATCAAGAAGAGTAGCTCCAAGTCCGGTCTTGAGCCCCTTGAGCTTATCGTAGATCTCAGCGGAAAGGTACTTTTTCAGGAGGGACTTTGATTCCTGGCCCTGGAGCTTCTTGAAAGCGGCGTCGAGCTTCTCAGCGGTAGCGGCGTCAACCATGTTGATTACTAGAAAGTTTTTCAGAAATATAATTGTAGAGTTTTTACAAAACTTGAAGAAACACTGAAAAATTCCCGAAAAATCCAATATTCCCCCACAAACCTTAAAAAAGTACTCCAACGAGGAAGAAAAAAAAGCGTTTAGCAAAAAAAGTTTAGCTTGAGAGAGAGATCAAAACACCGTTTCAGTTCAGCGTGAGAGGTTGGAATGGAGGGGAACCAACAAACCCGAACGCTTTTTATACTCTCGGTGTGTTCCAACGATCATGAGTTGGGATGGGTTGGATGCTGGGGTATGGGATGCTCTGTGTACACATTCCTTTTAACTTGGCAATCGGGCTTGCTCACATGATACATAACGGATTTCGCATCACGCTTCATTTCGCTTTTTTAGTATCAAATTAGTTTTCTTTTGTTCTTGGTGGGGATTCTGGGGGTCTTGTTGAATGCTGAGTGACGTTCGTTGGATGTTTAATGGTTGGTTGAGGGGAATTGTGATTGGTATCAGATGGGTTTTTGGTCAGTGGGGCAGGGATGTGGATGAACATGTGTTATCGGTGGGAGATATGAGTATAACGGTTGTGGGGTTATCGGGTTTGGGTGAGTTGCAGTGTGGAATGAATGATGAGATGGACGTTGACTTGAATTCAGGGGCATTATGAGATTTGCGTTGTCACTCAAAATATTATGTTGCTAGGCGTCGAAATTAAAGGTTTTCTACAGCATTTTTCTTACAATTTAGCATTGAGATTTTGAGTTGTGTTGTTTCGTAGCTTTGTTAACCTTGTTAAACGTCACAACTCTTAAAACAACTCGAACAGCTTAAAACAAGCTTTAAATTACATCCTAATTAATTAGCAAAAGTGGGTATCATGAGATGATGGCGTGATCACGTTAAAATATATTCATTCCAGAAATTCTAACTTATCCGTGTATTTTCCCATCTTAAAATTATTACTATCCAACCAATAAGCATTCCCTAATAAAAAATTTAAACTACCGTGTTACTATCCATCACCACTCCTTGTACGTCCATAAAATATCAACAACCGAGTTATAACCACACTCCCTTCTGTTTTATTCGCAAATTTTAACTACCGTTTTATTACGGTTGTATGGTCACGCCAGGTTTATTTTGTCACGTTAAAAAAAGCAGTTGCAAATTTCGCATACATCGTTCATATTCAACCCTAAAAGTTATCATATTATGTTCCCCGCTTTAACAACCCCTCATAACCCCACGAACCTCACCCTCCATTCACCCCAAACCAACCCCAAAAAAATCAAGAAGATGCAAAAACCCCAGTTCAAGTTCGAGGATAAAATCCCGACCATGAAACTCAATCACCAAAAATCAGTTAAAACCGAATATCCAAAAAAGAAGCAACATCACGATATCCCCTCCACTTGACTGAATCCGAAAGCAACACTCTCTTTGTCCTGTAAAAATCCCAAGGTCTCGTAATCACTTCACGACAAAAACTCTCTCTCATTTTATCCGACCGATGCCAAACGCGTACGTGGATCAAAACCCCAAGTAAAACCGAGTAAAAATAGAATGGGAGGTGTGGCTCGAAACTTTGTTCCCCTTCGCTCTCGAAACACTGTTTCAAACACTGGAATAAACACACTGAAAAGTGCATATACGTTTGATCTTTATTCGAACGATGCAGTTTTACGAGTTATTTAGGGAATCGTGCCAGAAATTTAAAGAGAAGGGGAGAATATCTTTACTGAGTGAGAAGTACGGAGAATGAATGCTGTTCGTTTAAGTTTTTGAACATCTTTTCAAGTTCCATTTGCTGGAGCCAGTCCAAAGTTAAGGGGAAGAGTGCAATTATTTAGAAAACTCGTAAATGAGTTTAAACGGCCAAGTTGTAAACTCGTCGTAAAATACGAGAGTGTTCGGGTGAGAGGATAAATGGTTGCTGGAAATGGGAGCTTATGGGATGAATTTTTATGCATGAATCCTATGAACCTGCGTTTGAAAATGAAAGTATTTCAAGTTTCATGGTCAAGTGTTCCAATTAGTTTTGCAGGGCTACTGGTAATTACAGGTTCAAGCGCCATAAATTAACATGAACACAGGTGAAAAATCGGATTTCAGTTCTTTAAATCAATTCAATTTCAATATCTCATTCTTCTAAAACTTTTAAACATGCTAGTATTCAGTATCATATCAATTTCTCGTAAAGATAATGCAGTAAACTAAATAACCATTCAGTAGATAAAAAACTTATGCCAACTCTGAAATCCTCTACCCTAACCGTTACAATACAAATGAATAAAAATACGAACAAAATCAATGTTTACCTTAACCTACAAATAAACGCTCGCTTTTGTACGCTTTTATGATACTGAAATTAGTTTCTTGAAACGGTAGGTTTCTGGAGGTGTACGCTCGTGAATTATCGGTGCTTTCATATTAAAACCCTATACGATTTCAGTTCATTACCTCAATTCTATTCAATTTCTCAATTTTTGAAATGTTCAACCGTCATTTTTAATAGTCACAATAGAATGATAAATTGCAATACTAAATAGATCAGAGACTTCCGCAGGTCGTCTGCAGTAACTACAGAAAACCCACTAAAGTACTTCTTGTAACCGTTTAGAGTTGCTCTACCCCGTTTCAACATAAAAAACCAATAAAACCTACTTTACAATCCGAATATCAAACAACATGATATACAGAAAAATCCACATCCATGAACATGTAAACCCATTTATCTGACAGATAGTTTACAGTTAACTACTCCTACCTCAAGTATCGGTTACATAAAACCCAAACACAATACTCCCCAAATAAAGCCTAAAAAGCCAAATGTGCAAAACGCTCGTAAAAACGACAAGTAACGGTTAACCTTATTCACATCAAAAAACAATACCATGCTAACTTATGTTTAACCCATTGAAATCTTATAAATCGTGCAAATTGCAATAGAACGTTCCAAAAGAATCCTTTCGTGTCGTTTAAAATTCATGTTCTGTTTAAAATATCAATCTGAACAATATCAATAACCTTGCTTGTTCGTTAGCTCGTACGCTGATGTTAATACATCATTTACAACACGTAAGGGTCAGCGGCAATTACAGCTTAAAATATCATAAACTTAAGCTTAAAATATCATAAACTTAAGCTTAAAATATCATATCAATTTCCCCTGTGTCTGCCTTAACCTACCTACATTCGCTTTTACACGCTTTTAAACGATACTGAAACTAGTGTTTTGAAACGATAGGTTTCTGGAAGTGTACGCTCATGGTCGCTACTACACTTTACACTATTTCAGTACATTAACTCAATAATTCTATTCGATTTCTCAATTTCTGACATGTTCAAACGCCAGTTTTAGTATTTACAGTTGTTTGCTAAATTACTAATTTCCAAAGATGATGTATCGTTTGTACGTTCATGGAGTAAACAATCAAACAGCACCCACTAACCATTTTTTGCATTGGGAATGTGTGGCAAGTTGTGTACAGGATTCTTGAATCCGTGATTGGTTACCATATCGTATGGTTAC
>JAQFXM010003464.1:0-20127 GCA_034693345.1 Entomobrya multifasciata
AATCAGCATGTCAAATACTATCGAATGGCATATCACATTTTATAAAATTCCCATTGTCGTGATTAATCATTTAAGCCAACGTTTGCTTGTAAGCTATTTTTAATTTTGTGACAATGAGAAACAGA
This sequence comes from Entomobrya multifasciata, assembly GCA_034693345.1. Classification (NCBI taxonomy): domain Eukaryota; kingdom Metazoa; phylum Arthropoda; class Collembola; order Entomobryomorpha; family Entomobryidae; genus Entomobrya; species Entomobrya multifasciata. The sequence goes on from JAQFXM010003464.1 coordinate 126, forward strand.
TTTTTCAGATTGTAAAGGATGCCAGGTGTTCTCACATTGATTGCAAAAATATATAACAAACAACTTCGCAGGAAAAGTTTCGTTTCATGAAGATGTGTGCCCTTGAATAACTTTTCGAGTGTTGTCAATGGAAAAAAAATGTATTTTGCTGACATGACTGAATTCATTTATGCAAATTAGGATTTTTTCAAACCATTTCGCAGGTGAGATAGTGATTCGATGTTGTTTTTCAATTCTTCGATTACAAATGAAATATGATCATCATGGGTAGCTTTGTAACCAAAGATGGACTATACTACATCTAAAGACTGGTCACGGTTTTGGCCTCGAATTTCACTTTGGAAAAATTTCAGTTGTCACATTTGTTCCGCTGACTACTGTTTTCAGTTTATGCATATATTAGCCATGCAATGCGGGTGGCGCCTGTTGTTGTATCTGACTGTTACGCGTCTAGGTGCAATTTGCATTAGCACAAATTTCTCCTTAATAAATGTCTTGTAGAAAATCAAATTTTACATTTAGCAACTCTATAAAAAATAACTTTTGAAATTGTAGGACTTACAAGTGTGACTTGTGGCTGTGTGTGTTACAATCATACATTCATCGCGTTTTATATCTTTTTATCATTCTAATCTATTATGATAGCCTGTGTCTATACACTTTCATGCACTGCTTGCTTCTTTTTTTTCTTCTTTTAAAGAACACACGTGCAGCATTCACTTTATGTCAGTTAGCAGCGTGCAGACAATTTTCTAAAAATGGCACAAAAAAGAGGATGATGATATTTTCTTTTTTTCGTAAAGCGTAATTGTCATAATAATAAACATAATGACAGTGGAATTCTCAATAACTGTATATTTTTTTGGTCATATACTTTATCACAATGGTTTTGATTCAGCAACAAATAGGTATGCTCACATAAAAGCATCAGAGAATCAGTTTATCTACTTGCACAACATCAAAACAATCTCATGCTCTGCTTGTCCTTCTTGGTGAAATCTTCTCTATTTTATGCACTCTCAACAAAGAAGACTGCAATGACTGCATGAATACAGCGCGCACATTATTGAAGCTTTGATAGCAATAATAAAAAATTGCATTGCATCGAAAAAAGATGCTATCAACTCTCTAAAACCATAAGCTTGCTTATGTTCTCTGAGTGCACAAATTGAGTATGCTTTTATAAACCTTCATGTTTTTCATATGTAGTAATACGTAATAAAAATAAAACTTGTCAAAAGTTATTATCCAGAATAGTCAAGTGAACCGATGCGATGAGTATAACTGCTGAGATGAAGAGGAAGGAGTCACAATGCAATCGCGTAATGCAATGTTTCTACATACGCCATACACAGAGAGTCGCTTAAAAGGGTTCAAGCTGAGCGGTCCCAAGAGTACTTTTGTTGGATAAGGTCAAAAACCTATAAAATATCCATACCGTCTACAAAACATCAGCAGAGAGTAGATGAGATGAGACTTTGCGATAAAATGAAATCGTTGTACAAGACCAAAATATACGACCAATCTAACCAAGTCAACATACATACAGCCATTTTTATGTTATGTAGCATAGTCAATAGTGATGGCAGACAAAATGGGCTTGAAGGAAAAAAATCAAAATATTATTGATGTGATAAAATATAAATGGGTATCCTATTTCCGTTCCCTTTGAGAATTCGTTGAAAAGTATGGAGTTTTTGAATACGATATCTGTGTGAAGTTGGGTAGCTTGTGTGTCAAGTGTCGAAAGCTAAAAATATTCATTTAGGAAAAAAGATGAAAAACTATATAACGTTGATAGCTACTGCTCGCACTTCTGGTTCAAATCAGCTTTATTTCTTTGTGACTTTTAGTCAAGAATAATTGCTTGGCAGTTTCAAACTTCAAATGGATGAATGATGTCATTTACATGAAAGGAAAGTTTATAGTGTATGGACGCATTTAATAAGTCAGCAACATCATGCGTTCATCATCAAAGTAATCATTATAATTATTTGAACGGTTTGGCTCTGTTGTACTCATTGTAGCGAGTTGATTTGCCAGAAAGCAAAAGTTTTTTTGTGCAGAAAAACGAATTACGCCAATTTTTTCTGATTAAAAATGGCAAGTACGCTGAACGCACAACGCACATGCTTTTATAGTATTACTCTGCAATTTCTTGCAATTAAGGTATATTAAAAATTATCTGGTACACCTGTGCAAAACGTAATTTTTTTTGAGTGATTTTAACTTTTTGGCAGGTGAGGATCGTGTACATGTGCATGCGTGAATAAATATAAAAGTAATGCGGAAATAATGACGTTGACGCAGATAAATATAGCTCATCAAACAAAGCAGACCAATGTAATGATTATTATTGAGCAATACCTTATTAAAAAGGCAATAACGTAACATTGCAATTAAACTGTCATGTTTTATGGGATACATTTGTTAATTTTTCGGTTTTGTTAAGAAAGAGGCAAGGGATGAAGGCAGGTATAAAAATTTAAATTAGTACTGATGGCATTACGCAACAAAGCTAACAACATAAAACCAGACTAAAGAAGAAAATAAATTTGAATTTAAGAAAAAGGCTTGAGACATAAACATGTTGACATTAGAATGACTATGAATGACATAGACAGAAGACATGCAAAGTAACCAAGATAAAAGTTTGCATGCTGGCTGCTATTTTCGGCATACATTATGCAAAAGGACACACATAAGAAGAAGATGGAAGGGCACTCAAAAACAGTGACAACAAGTGTATATGCTTTATCTAATGAAAGGGTACATGGTACACGGTAGAGTTCCCATTCCACTGAAATAACGTCAGATGTTGCGTCGTCATTTGTGTGTGCAAGTGCATTGGAAACTGTTTCAAAATATAACTTCGTAAAGGAAAAAAGTTCTTCTGAAAACTTTATGAATATTTTGATGCCCTTTCATAGTGCACTTTGTAGTTAGCTTTATACATTACGGTTCAGTTCAGTTGAACTCTAATTTCATGCAATATTTACCATGTGTCTCCCTTTAAAAGTTGCATGCATCATTATTCATCATCATACACAACGTTAACGTTACTATCATCATCATCATTCGTCCTTCTTTTCCCCCTATTCATCTATTCCTTCTGTTTTTTTGGCATTCTAAATTCTAATGTATATACCATACAAGCCTGGAATGAAAAACATTAATGTTTGTACACTACAATATTTATTTACTTAGACTGTGACTGTGTACCACTGTGTTCAAAGCTTATCCATTTTACGGATGGCTTACGGATTTCATTAAGCTTTGTATACATCAAAGTCGTGTCTGATATATCGTCTATCTGGTTTATTATTTATGTGCTACCTTGGGCTCATTATGCATTAATCAAATTTCGTGTTTGTTCTATGTTTGTTGTTGGTGGTGGTAGTGGTGACTTGACTAGGGTTGTTTTGGGGTTCCCCTTCTTTTCTTTCTGACATAATCAAATATCATATTGCACAATAGCTGCACGAAGTAGCAATATAAAAAGCAAAACTTTAAATGTACGTTAGTGTATTTATACGAAATACAGATATCACGTTTTTAATTTTTATCTTGACATAATATGCGCAAATAGGCACTTATAATGATTTGGAATATTGGAATACTGCAATAGGAAGCTTGGCTTTTTTGAAATATTTGAATGTTGCACTAATCCTCTTTATTGAACAAAAAGGGGAAAATATAATTGGCAAAATGGTGCAAATGGAGTTTCACATGCAAAATAAGTATAACACCATGCTAATATACAACGTAATCACAATCTGACATGACATAAAGCTTTTTGCTTTGATATTGTACGGAATCCCGCAGTAAATAAAATGTAATTGAATTGCATCGCATCACACACAATCATGAAAAGTTAGATATATATGGACTTCGTGTGATACAGAAGCTCTCGAAGCTCAATTTTAATCTACTTAATTTTATGCAAGTCACACAATCGCTTTTGATCACAGTAAAGCACAACCAAAAAGTTAGTTAAGCCACGAAAACGAGTGAATAAGCACAAAATGTAAAAAAGTTTAACAAAAGCAGAGAGAAGTAACCAAGTTTGCTGGGTTGTGGAAAATGTATTGATTTGATTCTTTTGCTGTTTGGTAAAATGAATTGGTTTAGAGAAGGAGGAGGATGCTGCTAGTTTCTATACATGATTACTATGCATGCCACATTTTGAACGTGTACATCCGGTTTGGTCACGTTATAATAATATGAGATACTCAGTCCCGAGTGAATATACAATGTTATCTGCCTAAACAGCTCAAAACTTTCATTTAGTAATGACGCAACTGACTCTGTGGTTTTCCAGCATATTTTCTCATTTCTAAGCATAAATTCGATAAATTATCGTAATTATCTCTTTCTAGTCATTCATCATTAGTAAAACGGACAGTGCAGTTGTAGCCATTGATAAAATCGTCTGCTTCAAAATTCACTTCTCCAACAATATACTTTCCACTCGTCCGAAATTTGACAAATTTCCTGTTTATGTCACAAATTAAATTTAACTCGACGACTGAATCAAAGGCATGATCGTGCACTGATTTTACACAAATTAAATGATTTATTTGGACTGATAGCATCAACATGCGTATAAGATAAAGATAACCAGATAGAGAGCTAAACCGACGCTTTGCGGTTTGCACTGTTTGAAAACACGATTATCCTTCATCCTTATGAAAAATTACTGCTGTTTTTCTACTTGAGTGTATTGTTTACACCTCTTTTAGGTTTGAAGTTTTCATGAAAATTCGTTATTCAAACGCCCACGCACATTGGTTCATCATTTATACCGAGTGAGTACCGGATAAATTATTTTCCCCTGAAACAATAACAATATGTTATGCACGTAGTAAACTTTCAGGAAATTATTTTCATGTTCCATGCGAAATGAATTTTTAATCCAGTACACTTTTCATAGTGTTTAGTAAAGTGTAAAGGATGAATATTTTTAGGTACATTTTCTATCCTATTTACTTTACTTAAACACTGATTGTTAAAGAGATGCTTTCATATACAGTTTGGTTTACTTCCTTTTCTCCTCCTCGTACCCTCATGCTATAGTTTTCGGTACAGACAGAACCACTGCGTTAAAACTAATCACCTCTCCATGAAATGTAAACACGCACATGCATAAAACATTTTTTCGGCCTGCGTGTGTTTGTGTATTCCAGAAAGATTTTTAGATGGAAAAGAGAGATCAAATATTGTGTATGCAAAAGAGGGAGGAAAATGTAGAGCAGGAAGGACACACATGTATATCATGGTCAGTTGCTGATTTTCAAAGGTATTTTCTAGTGTACAGTACAGTACAGCAATCAAACATCAAGCTATCTAACATATCATTCGATGAGCTGATGTGCATCTTTTTAATTTCACTGAAATACATTTATTTACATGAAAGTTTTGTTGACTCAAATAACTGTACTACCTTTGTGTATAAGTATCATGTACGTGATCATGTCATGTAAGCATAAAAAGATGAGTCAATATTTATGCAGTCTCAATATCATGTATTCATAGTCATCTAGCCTATCAAAACTGCCACCCGCATGTTTGCCACCTTCGTCACACCAACACATATTGACAACCTTTTGAATAAAATATTATTTATCGGTTTCACGATCGTAAACACTACCATGATATTTATTTTTTCATCTTGCATCCTGTCAAAATCACAAGTTTTCATTCAGTTTACTCGTCATGAAGAGCGTTAACATTAAAGAGTAAAATAAATGAAAGTCAAGTGGGTGGTCAGTTTTTATAGCGTTTCAAGTTAAATGATTCATGTCATATGCTGCTGTCCTAGACGCCAACTCACAACAAGCATGTATGCACACGGTCATAGCTGTGATTTCATTCAACATCGCCCCATGATGATAAGCAACACTAAAGTTCATCTTTCAACTTGCAACAGAGAAGCAGCACACTGTGAAAAAGATTCATTTCACATCAAAAGTCGTGTGCGAACGTATATATATTTGGGGAAGTGGCGCTGACTTGAGAAGATGAGATGATGATGAAGACAGAAAGTAAGAAAAAGTTTTTCGCTAGAAAAATATTAGTTGGTGGCTGGTAGACAACGTCTCGCTTCTTCACAGGAAGGCAGCAAAAAGATTGTAGGAGGTATGATATGATGATGATCATCGTCTTAATCATTATCATCACCGCCATCTTGATATTTGACAGTTTTCCCATAAATAATATAGCATACGGTACGGAACGAAGCATGTAAGCAGAAGACAGATGTAAAAAGCCAAAGCTGTTCTCTTTTCAGGAGCATCTTAGAAACTCAGCAGAGTTTTTTACCTGATGCATTTCACCTTTTCCTTTGCTTCACAAAGCAAAGTCCTCCTGGTGCAAAGACTAGACATCACACAAACATGTCAGAAAAATATAAAAAGTGGGTCCTCCTCGCCTATTTTTATGTGTGTGTATTTTCTCTTCCTTCTCCTTCTGCGAAAATACTTGGAGAGCAAAGTGAAGAGAGACGAGTCTGTGTAAATTTTTAATAGTCAACATGTGAATGTGAGCTTGGGTATGAGATGTGTGTTTTTCTTTAAAAAATAACAGCCCCCACAGATCACGCATGCAAGTATGCACAAAAGCAACAACAGCAGCAACGGATCCGAAACCAATGCCAAAAAAGCAGCTTTTCCTTGCCACCACCACCGCCAACGCACACCAGCTACTACAGTTTTTCAGGTAGTTTTAACGCGTTCAGACTCGTAAAGCAAATCATTTATCTTTTTTTATTCTGTGTGCAATATGCATGCATTTATCCACGCATTATTCACACACAAGAGCAAGGCCCTAAATAACATCATCATATTCATGAAACAAAAAATGTTTTGCGTTGCGTTGGTGGAAGTCAGTTTATGAGAATAGTGCTATGTATATTTACATGTCAGTCAAGTTGGTCTATCTATAAATTGTATATTCATATTTTTTATGTTTACTTACACACTCTCTCTCTGTCTGGGCGGAAGACAACGTCTTTACTTGTTCGAAATGACGGTGGCGGTGCTGCTTTCGTGGGAGAGTGTTAGAATGTAATATATTCTTGTCAAAAGAAGTAAAGTAAACAACAACTATCTTTTTTCTCTTCACTTGCTTTAAAAAAATGAAATGAAGAGAATGATGTGCGTTGCGTTGTAATATTAGTATTTTGTGTGTTTATATACAACATTTAAAATGTACATAATAGCTTAAGAGATATATCAACATTTCGAATAAACAACGTATTGCTTTCAGAAGGGAAGAGAAAGGAAGAGAAGAAAAAAAAGTATCATAAATATTTTGGTAAAGTTAAGAAGACACAGGAGCCATCAGCATATATTTTCAGTAAAAATTATAGAGATAGCGGGATGCATGCTTAAGTAGCACATTGTATATACAAGGCTATTAGAATGCAAGAGATGAAGTTGCTTGGTATAAACTAGAATGTAGTGTAGTGAATTATGATAAATTGAATTGGGCAGGGTAAAGCAAGTCAAGTCATTATGAACTACACTTTCCAACTTGTAGCAGTGCGCCGCGCCAACATGGCTTTATAGTCAAGGGAGAATTCCTGGTGGAGATTTTCAACTAAAAAGAAAAGAGAAACCTTCGTGCAATATTATTTTTCTTCTCTCACCAGAAAAAAATAGAGTTTTGTAGTCCAGCAGCTTGTGAATGTAGCATGCCATGAGGCATGCGGGCTCTCTTCTTCTGGACTGGAGTTTGTTGCATGGCTTGCTTTTTTGAAAGTCTAAAAGATATGAAAGGAAAAAAAATAAGGAAGCAGGAGATAGCAACAGAAGAAAACAACAACAATATCATGCAATTTGAGTAAATATGGTTGTTGATGATGATACACGATAAAAAAAGTGTTTTAAGTGAAAACTTTTTTGTTTTCATTATTTTCCACGCTTGCTTCAATGTTTTTTCTTCGCATGAAAGGTAAAGAAAAGCATGCGATCCAAGGCAGCCATGTAAAGCAAAGTAGCTGCTTTGGTGGGTGCGATTCAGATTTTTTTGCGGAAATAATGTACTAGGTCTGGAGTGAGTGGATAGGCATTTAGGATGATCATGATCGTGATTACAGTAATTTTTCTTGGAGAGTAAAAGGAAACTTGTATGCAAACGCGATAACGCCCGCCCGGGTAAACTTTTGGATAAAAAAAGAAGAAAAATATCAGTGGTTTCTATTCATTTTAAAAAATATGCAAAAAAAATTATTTAATGAAGAAAAGTTACAAAGTATATTATTTTAGCACACTACACGATATCGTAATCATGATAATCATAATATTATTTAGAATTTCACTAAATTTACTCCCTTTTTTGTACTCAACAACATTAGTATTTCTATTAGTTGTACATATTATTTGCGATAGGAGAAGGCGGAGTTTTGAATTCTCCGAGTCGGTTTGGGTTGTAAGTTTTCTCTTCTATCTTTTTCTGGTTTGCATGCATTCCACACAAATTTCTCCCATTATCTATGCATGCAAAGCAAAATGTGTGTGTGATGATGTTAATGGGAATAAATGGGTTTATGGTTCCATGCACAATATTTTTGCTAGTGTACAGTGTGTGGAGTGGAGAGAGTGTGGATTCCAGTACCTATATATCCCAACACACACCACGAAAGAACCACTTTAAATTGCTTCCAGTATTACCACCACTACTTATATAATAATGATAGCATTCCATTTTCCAAGCTAGCAAGTAAAGTTGGTCGGGTGTCTTGTATGTGTGTGTGTGTGCAAAGTAATCACATGAAATGATAAAGTTTGGATAAATAATGAGCTCTGGTTTGGTTTAAACTTCTCATCTGCTACTCGCTTGTTCTCCCTATCTTTCTCCGAATATTATATTTACTTTTTCCAGTGTACTTGCATGACTACTCTCAAGACCAACCTTTTTATATAGAGCGACTGCTAGTTTAACTTGTTGTTTGCTTTACTTTTAACCTAACCAGTAAAACCAGTGCAGAGAGTCTACTTGTTCAGAATGCTCTCCTTTTCAGAGAGATCCTTTTTTAGGCTTTGTCGTGTTGTCTCCAGCTTGTAGTAAATAGCAAACAAAGCATGAATGCAAAAGCATCATCATTATCATCGTGATCATTATGTAGTGAGTTTCGGGTACATTTTGGTAGCTCCATTATTTTGGAATGGGAAAAATAGTATAAATGGGATTTGATTGAATAACTCAAAATTGAGTTTCAATACTCCATTTTCATCGTTTGGAATTTAATGTTTGTGGAATTGGATGAAGAAAAAAATGTTTTGTAACGAGTTATCATTGAAAATTAATATGTCTTTCAAAAAGATAAATCTGGCTTGTCATATGAGATACATTTTTTTAGGTAACGATCATCAAAGTAAGTAACACTCGACATATATTCATAAATTGAAAATTTATTTGGGAAAAATAAATTGAATTCAATTCGTGCATGCTAGCAATCATAATATGGGATATTTATTGAAATTTTGTTTGAAGAGCGAGGTAAACTTTCCCAGTTAAATATTGACTCAACTTGTTACATAAATCTTGGAACATATCATCATCAAATTGGAAAATTCAGTATGATGAATGATAGCTAGGTTGATATATGCATGAACGACAACCAGGGCCCAGTATTTTGGAATTGAATTCTGCCTTTCGTCATCCTCACGAACGTCATGATGGTGATAAAGACGACTATAAAATTGATAAGAGAATCTTTCTGATACTCTCTGGAGTGCCCTTGAGCCAGCAGTACAAGTAGTAGTGTTACAGCAAAGGGCTGATGGAATGTAAAATTGGTTATTGTATTGAAGAAGCGTAGATACACAGCAACAACAACAAACAGTATGAATTTATGAAGAAAACTATTAGACAGGTAAATGTAGGGAAAATCAGGCGCATTGGAGGAATTTGGAGTGTACACTAGAAAACCCTGTTGAACTTTTTACATGCAGGCATTTGTATAAAGAACGATGAGCTGTTGATGTTTTCGAGAATATTTATGGATAATAGATAGAGGAGTTTGTATCGTTATAGGGGAATCAAAACGTTTGTTTACAGTAAATATACTTCTATGGGAAATGGAAAATTGGCTTCAGGTCAAAAGTTCACCATAGTCCAGTTCTCTTCTCATTTTTTTGCTTCAGTTTCCTTTCCTTCCATGAATCCTGTTCCGGTCGTGTTTGGATTTAGGATGATTTTTTATTTGCTTAGTTTTTTAGGTAGCAAACAACCTAGTTTATTATGTATGATCTATGATCGTGTCAAATTGGAACTATAACTTGACTTATGTCAGGAGAGAGAGGAGTAAAGTAACCTATTATTATCATCACACAACATGCTCATCTTTGATGATGATAATGACAGAAAATATACTATCATGATGGTGGAAAAGTCATTGACTTTTGGAAATATTCAATTGAGTGATGATACCGAGTTTCACCAGCATAGCACTCACATGATCAACAACAAACAAACATAAATCAGGAGAATAGCAGAAGTCACAAATAGAAATAAATGATGATGATGATCACTGCGTGAGTTTACGCATACAGACAGTTACACAAAATGTCAAAGATGGTGAAGTAGATAAATGTGGAGTGTTGAAAATCGTTATGATGATAATGCTGATGAGAAATGAGAAATGAAAGGCTAAAACTGATTTCATCAGCTTGACTAGATTTACTACTGAAAATCCATTTGCACTTGAACAATTTCACAAGAATGGAGAGCATACAACTTCTCTTATGAGCTGGACAAATATTTATCATTGCCATTCATCGAAAATGCTTTAATGCTGCTGTGCTGAATATCAAAGAAACTTCCGGGTTGTGTGGGATGATAGGGTACCATCCTACGGGCATAATGGCCCCATGTTTTTTTAGCCATACCTTTGGCTCGTGTCTGCTTTTGATATTACCTATCAGCTCTATGAACATTAAAGTCATCGCCATATTTATCATCATCATCATTACAAGCATGAACTCTTGCTCAATAGGCAAACCTTTGGAGATCTTCGACTCTTTTAACTCAAGTCAAAATCTTCAAATAAATTATTTTCCTTCATTCCTCCTAATCAAAGTTGATCAATCGTGAAATTTTAATGTGAAAAATATATATCATGTTTTATTAATGTACCTACTCTAAATTCTGAAAGTTTTTACAAAAAACATCAAAATTTCGCAATGTACCTAAATCCTTGTAGGTTTTTTCTAAAGATCAAAGCAAATAAGCAAAAACTGTTAAAAATTAAACATTTTAAAATCTTCCATTTAATAGGCATTTATCACGTTAAGTAGACGTGCAACACGAACGTTATCATCAGATTGTCACTTTTCAAAACATCAAGACAAAAGATTAGACTCTCTCTCTCTCTTCTTGTTAGTACTTTAGATACATGATCCATCCTTTTCAAAGAAAACACATCGAACGAAAGACAATGACTTGTGCTGTTTTTTAAACATCAAAAAAATATCTGAAAAAACTAAAGATTTAAATCTTCTCCTTCTCTCCTGACTTGCGTCTTATTCTTGTTGTCTTATTATTCCTATTTTACATTCAAAACAAGAAAATCAAGTAAAGTAATGATAGCAATACAAATGCACAGAGACAAAAACCTATTTGAAATGCAGGATGTGTGCCATACAATCCCAGTAGTAGTACTCTTTTGTCTCCTCAAACTCTAAACATATACACACAAAATGCTACTATTTTCAGTGAGTTTTTTTATTTTCTTTAAAAAATACACTAGAAAATTGTAAGTAAAAAGTGAAGTCAAGAATACTGGAGGGAGACATGCAGAGAGAAAGGAAATACATTTGCATTTTTTTGTTCATAACACAAACACATCTTTCCTTTCCATCTATCTTCACTTATTATTATTCTTCTTGTTTTTTACTCTCTTATACAACACAACGGAAGATGTTGAGTTTGAAGTTGAGTACAGAGAGAGACTATATATTTTCATGAATTTTTTTGTCAGTAGTGGTAAAAAAAGTGCCGTCTTGTTTGTTGAGTAAAGCGTATTTATGCGTATGATGAGAGTATAGTGGAAATAGTGAAGTGGTTTTTTACTGCACGCTCTTCATCATCATAGTCTTTTTAAAGATTGTCGCAATAGTACAAAAGTACATAGTCCTTAAATTTCTTGTAAGAATCTTTCTTGTACGAATATGTGATGGCATCATCATGGCACGTGCAGGAAGTTGGAATAGGAAGAAGTTGATGATATGGAATGCATATATAAGATTCAAGTTGAAAGTTCTTACCAGCATTTTTGGTTGGTTGTTGTTGCGGAACTTATACTGAGTAAAATTATGATAGAAAGCAAGTTACATTAAAGTGCGATGTCTCTTGTGCCTTATGGGTGCACTGTTTTCTGTGTACATACCAATTTCAATTTGAAGCAGAAACCAAAGTAGTATAGAGTATGATGATAGCTTGAAACATTTTATTTATTCATGCGTGGAAAATAAAATGGTAATAATATCATTGGACTTGGTGTCGCAAGTACGTAGATTCACTGTCAATGCTTTATGATAATTGCCTTTTACTGGGAATATATCGAGATTCTTGAAACTTGAAATAAAAAACATGTTATCGGTTTGGTGTAGCGTACATATATTTTATATTTTATGATTGTATTGCAAATGCAACTTCCGTTCTCCAGTGGTTTTGAAATATGCCACATGTCAATTTGCATTGGAAAAGATATGCGTCTTTGGTGGTTGGAGACAAAGATAGAGAGTTGCCAATATTTTGTGGGAGGGAAGATTGACGATGATAGGAGTAAGATTGGATGAATAGATATCGACACACGGCGACTGTCTCTTCCGTTTTTTATTCCAGGAAAATGGATGAACACCCAATGTGACAGGGGAAAAAATGAGCTCATTTAAATTTCTGCAGTAATCTTGCTTATTGCATGTAGTACTTTTATTAAAGTGTCTTTATGATTCCATGTTAGTGTAATATCCCAAGAGGCAGAAATAAATACGTAAGCTATACGTAAGTATAACTAAGATATAATAGCTTAATTAGGAAAAAAGGAAAAGAAAATTCAGTTGTCAACTGATTTGAATGAGTTGCTGGAATGCAAATGTTTTTACTGCTGTTGTTGCCGCACCAAGACAGATATATTTGAGGATTGCTTGACGTAAATGGGCTGCATCCATTAGCATATTCCTTGAACTAAAGAGGCTCTAATGACTTTAGTAACAACCAGGGAACAAAAAACATGCTGTTTATTTTTTAAAGTTCCTATGTTCATGACATTTGGTCATGTAGTCGTTTCGAGAAAAACGTTTCAATTGTTACCTTTTATCCTGCTTCGTCTTATTGTTTTAAAGTACTCAATTTTACATACGAAAATGAAAACGCGCAGATAGAAAAATTTAAAAATGAAAGGAAGAGAGTAGTTATGTTCTTATGCTTGCAAAAAATACAATCAAATCATACTAATACTTTAGATGCAGTTCAAAACCAATAAATATTTCAGAGTTGGGTTGCTGATATTAGCAGAGATTAGATCGTAGGGTTTTTTCTAAGGCATTACATATTGTGAATTTATAAACGAACGATACCAAATATCATCATTGCAAATTAAACTTAAATTTGAACAACTTTGAGGAATTAAAAATGAAAAAATTACCACAAAGTGGTCCACTCACAATATAAATAGCTTCGATGATAATGAAATAAGATAGACATCGGTGTATCATAGATGATAAGATGAGGATGTCTGTCATGCAGACTATAGAACTGCTGTTGTTGTATTTAATTGCAATGGCAATATAACTATAAAGACATCATGCCAAAAATATCCCATACCCATCATTACACATCATCCACGAGTTCTTAGTTTTGCCCCTTAGGGAATCTCTGTCGTCTCTTCTTTCTCCAAAAAGCACATACACACAATAATTTCAAAAGATCTTTCTCATCCCGTTCATTGACTACGTAGCTTGACTGCTCCCCACATCTCGTCAAAAGATTTTTTCATGGTTTACGCAACGCAGTCAAGTCAAGAAATTTACTGTTTGATGTTGTTCATCTATATTACATATAGAGTATTGATTTTGATGATATTTTTGAGGGATAAACATGAATAGGGGGAAACATTGAAGATTACTGGAAAAAATTCTAGCAAAGCCATGAAACGGCAGGGTCGCTGACTTGACATGCCTCTTAATAGGAAAGCAATGTCATCGTCATCATCAAGTACGCAACGCACAGTATCCAATCCAACTCTCAACTTTTTCTTCCCCTTAACCTTCATCATCATCTGCATCCATCCCATTTAATTTCTTCCTCTTTTCTCCTCACCACACGTACAATTTTCCATTATGACTTTTTCAACAGCTCAAAAAAAACCTTCATGCAACGCAACTCCTGAAACTAATGGCTTTATTCATTGTTGTGTGCGCCCATGAAGAAAACGGTAACGGATAAATGCTATTCTGGGTCTGGGGTTGGGTGAAATATGAAGGTATGAATATTATGCAGAGCTTTCTCATGATGCATGGCTCATGTGTGATGATAATATGATGTGTGGTGTATATACTCACATAAAACTATTATTATGATTATGATTACATAGCTTTTTATTGCATACTTCATCCCATTCCACTTGTTCATATTATTATGACTTAAAAAACTTATATTGAGTAGGTATACTCCAATGAAAAAAGGCGAAAGCTCATCTTTCCAATCTGTTGTTGTTGTTATAAAAATCCAGTGAAAGCATTTTTGCTTCTTGTTCTATTGTGGGTTCATTACGCGTGCTCACGCTATATAGATCCCCAATCATACTTGTCGTCAGTTCACGGTAGATATTTTCCCCCTTCTTATCATATCGGTCTCGTTGATCTTTTTTTCTTTCTCGCTTGCGTGTGGTGATGATGGCATGGCGGTTTGGTAAATAGGAAGTGCTTAAGACTATTTACGACTTTGCATTGTTGTACAAAAAACAGGACACAAGACTGTGCGTTATTATTGTTATTACTATTACCATTGCTTTTTCGGTCTTTCAGTATAGTTATTGTCACTGCTACCCGAACTCTCGGTATTTTTTTCTGAATATTTTTTGCCTTGTTATTCCAGAGAAGCCGGGAAACGAAAAAAAATCAGGGCTTTTGCCATTTGTCCTAAGAGCAATTGCAATTCAGAGAGACTCTGATTTTGGATTGTTGTTCTTTCCCATTTTCAGGAAAAGGAGGACAATTTTTTATATTTTTTACAGTTGAAAAGGAAATGGTAGGACAAGGAACGCTGCGAAATGGCTGTAATAATAATTCAAGACAATATTCTAGTCTTGGTCCTTTTCTTTAGGTTGGCTTTGGCAAAACATACTATTGATTTTGCTTTTTTTCTTTTAAGTTTATTTTCAAGTGAAGAAAAAAGCAAACTATTGCCACATCTCATCACGCTGAGCTGATAAAGAAAATGGTAATAGTATGGCCTGTTGTCTACTGTGAACCTTCAAAAAATTGAGATTGTTTGTGGTGGTGGGAATGAGAATAGTGGCAGTATTCCAGCAGAAAAATTCAACTCTTTTTTTGACTGCATGATGCGATGCTCTCGTGAAGATAAAGAGAAGGAAGCAAAAGGAGGAAGAAATTGTTTCAAGTCAAAACTGAAAAGTTTTCGAGTTGTTGAGCTTAAGTACAATTTCAATAAAATATGGGCACGCGTCTGTCTCTTTTTTCTTCTTTACTGCATGCTCTTGCATTGTACTTACTTGCGTTTGGATGGACGCGACTAGAAAGTAAAGAAAAAAAGTTGGCTCAGATCTCAGAGATGCTGCTGTTTGTTGGCTTTGCAGTAAGTGGGGTTTTTCTCTGACTTTGGTTGGTCTTCTTGTTTAAAAATATATATTGCTAAAGCATTGCCAATAATACTGTCATGAGTATGAGAGCAATATACATACATTAAAAAACAGAGTAGAACAATTTATTGAAAAATGTCGCGTGTGTTTTTAGTTATTTTCGAAAAAAGTGGCAAGGAGTATGAGTTTAGTTTTGACTTTGAAAAAAAAAGTTTTTAAAAAATTACTTTTGTGGACGATGAATGGGACTACGACGGGGGAGTGTGTAGAGTTGAATTACTTTTTACTATGTAACATGGAAAGTATGTAGTACAATTGTTTAACCGTTTTAAAAAGGAAATGTTATTATGACTTTTGCTTGAGAGTGTGACCCTTTTTTGTCGTCGACATTTTCTGGTATGTTCAATGTTAAGTTTTACGTTTATTATAAAAAGCTAAAAGTGAAGGAAAAAAAGTGTCGAAAGAAATTCCAGTGGCGATCGGGCTGGTTTCAAAGTAAACCATAATAAATCTCATTGACATCCTCTTACCGTCGTTGCTGCACTATTTTGGAAACTTTTTTTTCTGCTAGTTAAAAAAATGGAAGAAGCAATGCATTTTTGCCGTGAGTGTACTGTTAACTTGATGGAAAAAATATTTCTTCATTTTTTACTCACTTTTTCTTAGGCGTTTATTGCATTTTGTATGGGAATGCACTTCAAGAAGAAGTACTTCGTCAAAAAATGTTTTGATGGGCTAAGGAAAAGAAAAAAATCTTCGTATTTTTTTCTCGTTGCATTTTTCTTTGAGGATAAGTTATGGAATCATTAGAAGTACAAAGTCAAAAGAATAGCAAACAAGAAAATAAGAGCTAATATAAGTTACCATCATCGTCATCAACCAAGCTAGAACACAACCAAATTTCTTTCATGTTTAAGTTGAAAAGATAAAAGTAGTCTAGTCTAGTCTGCTGGTGAAGTGAAGTCATGTCAAAAGTCTTGACAGAAGCAGAGAAAAGTAGCTTAAAACTGACAACGATTTTTTAAAAAGTAAACAGCAAAAAAGGCAATAATACAAAACAAAAGAGACAAGAAAGCAAGGCCACGCCATGCCACTGCCACAGTAAAGTAAATAGAGAGACAGAAAAAAGGAACCAAAACCACAAAACTACGCGATACAATAACGATAGTAATGATAATGGAAGGGAATTACGCTCTCTTGACTTGACTTACTATATCTATCTGACTGTATCTCTATATCATGCAGAATGCCGAGTGCTCACAAACTTGCTAGGGTATTTTTTTCCTTGTTGGAATTTTGTCGGTGGAGATGTTAAGTGGCACTTGAGGTCACGTTGTCTGTTGTTGTATTTTTATGGTATTCAGTTTTGCTCAACGAAATAAATGCCATTGCACATGCAATCCTAGTGATCTTGAGTGAGTGAATGAAAACATTGTTCTATTTTTTTTAACTTGTGCATTCTTCAATCCTCCTCCCATAATATTTTGTCTTGAAATGAATTATCTCGTAAATAAATAAATTGCCCACGCACATGAGCTTACGTTGTAGTGTAACTGATGATTGTGAAGCTAATAACAACTTCAATGACTTGTTTGCCCTAGTATTTTTACTCCAACATGTGAAGATCGTTTTGATGATGTGAGAGAGGAGAAGTTTGAAAAAAAAGACTATTACTACAAATTGAATGAGATTGCATTGGAGGAGTGGGTTGTTGGGTGTTGTGTTGTTCTTCTTGGATTCTGCAGTAGTGCAATAATCAAAAACGGTATCATGAGTAAAATAGAGTGTTGTGCATGCAGGATTGCAGTAAAAAATTTGTATTCACGTCATATTTTTAGTAAATACTTTTGCAATTTTCTACTTCTATTATACATATTCTGTTATACACTAACAATGCACCAAAATTCTTTAAACTTATTGTATGCAATGTACCATACCACTTTATTTGATACAGTAAAACTCAAGGACAATGCCTCCAAAACCACCACCACCACCATTTCCTTCGTCATTTCATTTCTCTTTACTTATTAATAATAGAACACGTGAAGAAGTGCATCATAGGTGACTCTTTGTTTTATGATCCCAACCCAACCAAAATGCTATTACGCTAGCAAGCAGCATAACACCGTCACCGCATTCTGAATTAAATTTACTAGACGCCCCAAAGTCTACGTTGGGATTTATGCTTGTGAATAAAATAAACTCTACTTCTATCCCCAGTTCATCCTCCAGCAAGTTTAAAAAAATAGAATAATGCTGAACCTTCTGTCTAGAGACCAAGACCACTGTACTGTATGCATTGTATTGGCCTTTTAGTAAAGTGTGTGGAGTATGTAATGTACAAAGATGTACAGCAAATTTGTATTATGCAGCATACAAGCACAAAAAACACACAAACCAGACCTTCCATCCATCCTTCCTTTTAAATAGTTAATGAGCTCAGAATTGCAACGACAATGGGATGAACAAAAAACACACAGATGTAAACAGAAAGCTAAGAAAAACAGGTTAGTCGCTTTAGGCAAGCTTTCTCCTTCTGTCCTTTTTTATGAGCTGAGCAAGTCTGTCAAGTCAAGTCAGACCAGGTGAGTTGTGTTGTGTGTGAATTTGCTTGTTTTGCTAACTTCAGTGTGTTGTGTTACTGGATGGAAGAGAAAATACATGCAATGCATCCCATTATTTATGTTGGGTGGGAAAAAAGGCAAAGAATAGAATGAAAATGAACAAGGTGGCTGGGTACACAGTACACACACACAATACACAATAAACATTACTAAGAAAGGAAAGCGATTTTCTCTGAATGAAAAAAGCCGCCGCTATGTAAAAAAATATACTTCTTGGGTTTGCTGTAAATAATGGAGATTTGAATAGTCCCAAAATGGCATTTTCCTTTTTCCTCGTCAGCCTCCATACATGCTTACGTTTTACAACTACAACTCTCCAGCTCTTTTTTGTGTGTGTGCTGGAATGATAAAGTGACTCAACTTAAGATTCTATATGAGAGCTACACTTCATTCATGCATTCACATATCCATATCCACTCCTTTTTCCACCTCCGGTGGTGGTGGCGGTGGTGGCATGTACATATTTTTTTCTGACTTGACTTGCGTTCCTGTTAGAATTGAATTGAGTTTGAATGATGATGCAAATTTTCTTCTTCTTTTCCTTTTTTTTCGGCATGTATATTATATTGTTGTTGAGTAGGATGCTGATGATGATGATGTTCTCCATAAAGAGTGTACAATACGAAGCCATCAGTTGCAGAAAATTTTGGGTGATGGAAAAGGGAAAAAGCATAACAGCAGTAGCAGCAAAGCTAGTCTCCTGTTTCCTGTCTTGCTTTTCCTATGTGCTCTGAGCGAGGAACGGAAGTTAGTGAAGGGGAACAGGCACACGGGGAGATGGATGGATGGATTAGATACAAATGCATAAAAAGTAAAATAAACGAGACGAAATATTGAGATATACACATGCACAACATACAAGATAGCAAAAGAAAGATTCTTTTTTGTAAAAGTGAGAGATGCCTTGTATATGTCTCTGCCTGGACACCTTTTTTGCAAAAAAAGGAGAGAAGAAAAGTTTTTTTCTTCTGGTCTTGTCTATAAATAGGTTGTAAAGGGAGCCACAAAAGTGGAAACTTTCAAAGTGCCTGTCTCCTCCTCATCCTTTTTTTCCATCTTTGCAAAAAAGAGAAGTTTTTTCCCTTTCCAATCCAGGAGACTGTATGCATCTATATTTATGTGAATGTTCTACAGAGATAGATAAAATAAAGTCTATATATTTTTATTCTTTCCTTTTGACAAATTGGAGAATGAATAAGCTTTGAGGAAAAAAAGAAGCGCCAACAAAAGTTTCTCCATTTTTGGAAAGTCGTGTTTGTAGTGTATATACAAATGTAAAAATTTGTAGAGAGGAAGGATAGGATAGAGATAGAAAAATGAAAATGAAAGGTGCTGGTGATGTGGTATCTCTATCATTTTTTGAATATTTCGGAATGCACACACACGTCTTCACATGACAAGTTGTAGTATGGTTTTTGTGTGCAACGTTGGGTAGCTATACAGACTAGAGATCAAACCAAATGGAAAACTCATTCTGTTTGTACGCAGTACATTTTGTTTCATGTAAAGCCATGTCTTTTCATTGTATTTTATGAAGTTGAGTGAACTTTTA
>JAQFXM010003465.1:0-20114 GCA_034693345.1 Entomobrya multifasciata
TATAGCTAAACAGCCCTTGACCCTGACCCCGAGGTCACAATTTTTTTGCCCTAGAATCGAGGTCAGACCTATAGGGCCCGATTGCAAAAAACAGAATTCAAAAATTCCCAGCCGTTTCCGAGATATCGGGGCGACGGCCGGACGGACGGATGGACGGCCGGACGGACGGACGGCCGGCCGGCCGGATGGACGGACGGGATACAGTCAACCACACCAAAAACAATAGATACTCTCATCGAGTATCTAATAAACGACATGGAATGGTCTCTGTAAATGTTGTGCTTTATGATTGTGAATGAGACGATGCCATTTTTCGTGTATTTCAAGCTAAGCTAGACTTTTTGCAAAGCAGTTTGACAGCTCACTTGTCATGATTCACTAAGAAACTTATTTGATTTGCTATAATAAAATTTTTCTCATTTATTCTGTACCATCCATAAAATACGACGAATGTTCTATTTCCATCTATCCACTTTGCTGATTTCATTGTCATGCTTTACTCGTCTGCATGTTGTTTTTTCGAGGATGTTCTCAATCCAACGACTTAAGAGAAATTGAATTTTCAGAATAAAAACCGTTAAAACGTCGTTTAGACAGATTTGTCAGCATACATGCTACGTACTTAGCTTTAGATGTACCTTGTACGCACATTTAATAACAGCAGTTACAAAAGTTAGCTCGAATGGGAATACAAATGTCAGAAATATTTCCTGTACTCATTCTTCTTGTCGAATAAAAACAAGTCGAATTCGAATTTATCTGTTGAATGAGCATTGCGAATTTCAGATTTTAACTAATATTAGCAACACAACGAATCCAACGAATCACTCTTCCAAAACCATTGATATTTTTTTCTAAATTGTTCAATTATTGGTTTAACACTGATACGTTTTTTAAATATCAGCGGTATGTTATCTTTTAAATGATACATAAAGTTGGTGATATTTTTTCGACGAGTAAATTTAGACTCCTTTTTTTGCTTCGGCAAGATCACCTTGGACAAAATCACCTTCTTATGGGCAAAAATGAAAGCTTTCTGGCGTATCCAAAGACTATGCAGTAGCAACTTGGAAATATACGAACAGCTCAATAGCTAAAAATATATGTAGAATCTGGACATGTATGTTCCAGAGTAGATTTTCAATTATTCATTACATGCAGAGTAGCATGGATCTAGATCCATAGAACAGACAGAACTACGCAGAGCGCAGTAGTATAGTCTCGAAACGGAAATAGAATTGCTAGTGTCAGTTTTGCGGCATTTAATCTCATTCTTTCCATGAAATTATTGTGCGAGCCGAACATACTGACCACAACACTTGCTGCATTCTCGTAGTTTGGAAGACTTTTCACAGTGGGGACTGAATGGGACGAAAAAAGGAACGGGAACGGGACAATAACTTCGCTACCATAATGCACAACTAGATGTCAAATTAGATTCCTGAAAGGCTGTAGCTTTAGAATGCACATACATGTACACACATGCCCGAATCTACCGAAACACACTTTTACATATTTTTACTCAATTTATGCTTATGTGTTATGTATGTACAAAAACAAGAGACTATGCTACAAGGGATAATCTTTCTGAATGAGGATGAAAGTAAAGGAAATTGCATCAATTTAATAACAATCAATTTTGAAATTGAAAAGTTCCCATTCCATTTTGCGCACAAAATATTTATCACGGGTATGCATATGTGTTTTGGTCATTCTGTATGTATTATTATTACATTTGTTGCACACGAGGTGGTGAAAAGAGATCCTCTCTCAACTAGAAATAGCCTGGGAGCACTTAAAAGTTAAAACCTCACAGTATGTAATCGAAAGATAAAAGTTGTGATAAAACTTGGACAATGCAATGTAAACTAACACGAGAAAGTACGCCCCCTCCACTCAAATCTCAAGCCCTGCATTTTGTACATCAAATCTTGCATTTTTTTTTAGATAAATGTAAAATGAAATTTTCTTCTTTTGGAATCTGCAAGTAATGACAAGGGTGATTGATAGTGTGAGTATGAAGAACGCGTATAAAGAGAAAAGTATCGGAAACTTGTGAAGGGAAACACTTAAAAGCTTTATATTTTTCAAGTTTTGTTTTCACTCCCTTGATTTTCAAATGTTTTCTCCAACTTCCAGCAAATCTATCCTTGAACTAGCATACTTACATTGATGATCGCACAGTATTCACATAAATCTTATCTATTATTCACCAGAAATCTCAGTAGTAAGACATTTATGTCCATAGTAGTAAGTCGCATGTAATGATTTTGCAGAATTTACCCACGATATACTTTCTTACAATCATATTAAATCATCATTTAATATCTGCACTTGTAGCGACGTAAGATGGAGATTGTATGTTGTACAAAGTACAAGTATCATTTTGAGTGAAACTGGAGAAAACTACACAATTACTGAATTGAAGTGATAATGATATCTATAGAACATTTTTCAAGAGCCATTGCACAATCACTTTAAAAGTCTCTTGCGAAAGTCCGAAAAAGCGAAACTATAGTCGTGAGAAAAACTTGTCTGTTATTCTAACAGAATGCGTAAGAATGTATACATTTCATAAGGAACTGCAAAAACTAAACTGCTGAAAACTATATATTCTTTCAATTGCTGAACAATGGACAACATAACTGACATGAAAAAAATGGATACATTCATCAATAATTGATTGCACCAATTATTGGTGCAATCAATTGGCTGAATTTATATCTTGATTGACAGCAGTTCCTAATTCACTAGCAGGATTTGCGATTTAAAACATTTTTGCTAAAACTATGTCATAGTAGAGTTTAGTACTGTATACTGTATATGATATTGATGAAGTTAAAAATATTTTTTTCCTTGCACTTTATCTTCAATCAATTTTTATGTAAGTCATTCTTTAGAAGGGTTTAATGATAAAGTTTGGTTTTTTCAATCTAGTAACAAGTTTTTGAATGCATTATTTTTTATAGTGTTTATGGAAAGAACAAATCGACGTCCATGAAAATAATTTTCATTATTTGGATTCTTGCACTATATTTTTTCTGAATCTATGTTACTTTTTTAACATTTGGGCTTGAAAACGAATTAGAGTCCGAATTCGAATACTGTTATTGAGTTGTAAAAAGAGCAATTTCTGCTCTATTTGTCGTATTAGTTCGTCTGTCATTGTCAATCTTTCAAACAATCCAGCCAGATTAGAAAGATTTCATACCATGTACTATACATTTTACAAATTACAAATCACAGAAAGTTGTGTAAGGCTAAAAATAGTTTGAGCTTGTCACAATAAATCTGAATTATCCAATCATGCGTCAAAATAGGATCAATTGGCAAATGCAATTCACTTACGAAAACGGATTATTTTGATAATAGTAAAATTGTATAAATATCATCATAAATAATATCAAATAGCATATATTGTGCCAGTGCCCATTAAAAGTAAATAAAACGTCAATAAATGTACAATTTTGATTGTTAGTTTGGCTCGACACTCCTGCAATCTGCATTGAACCTCGCATAATTTATGACCCCCTTTACTCCAATAAGTAAGCTAATTAATGAATTAATTAACAATGAGTTTATAAATCCCATATATATTTTCCCGAGTTCCAAAAGCTATTTGTATTAATTGTTGTTACTTAAATTCGTACTTCACATGTACTCCAGGTGTAGTACAGTTATGATAACTATCTCAACCTAATAATATCAATTAACAATAAAGTCACGATGTGCGGTAGAATACTTTTGTTCCGCCATTTTCCTTCACTTTCAATTTTTAAAGACATAACATTTTCTTTTTAAGTTATACTTATTGAAAAGATACTGTATTCTAAAAATACTTACCCTCCTTTCACGGAGCATATTTAACGGTCGGAGTGAGGAAAACATTTTGTGACTAAAAAAACAACAGCCACCCCTAACGCACGTGACGTGAAGCATACATACATGCATATATGGATAAGCGAAAACTAACACAATTTCCACTTCACAGACAAAACTGCCTAACGATGCAGAACGGTGAAAGCATTACGCTTACAAACAAACTCGTTTGTTTCTACTTCTCTGTTGTGTAACCTTTTTGTTAAAAGGGAAGGAGGAAATGAGCAGCAAAGTCTTTTTAAAATGAAAAATTGCTCTACTATAAACACAATAACTTTGAAAAGGAAGTTACCCGTCGTACGTTCAAGCCAACGGCAAAAGTCATTCTATCATGACATGACATTTTGCGTTGTCATCGTCGAATGGTAATGCATAAGTAAATATAACATAAAATTGGGACAAAGTAAACTCACTTTACCAAATCTTTACAAGTGTGGGAAGATCAAAAAGGATGACGCCATGATGACCCTCTATTTAACCAATCAGCCAAATTGTTCCAAAATTGGACATTAGGGAAATTACATATTATTTCGGAGAAAACTGAAAAAATAACTATTCCAATTATGGTAGTTTTAACTGCATAAATGTCATTAGTTTGAAAAATAGTTACCATATTCCATTTTAGTCAAAACGAGAGCTTTTCATTTTCTAAGTATTACAGATGTTAAGTCAATTGTTTTACTTGTGAAAAGGAAATGGGTAAATTCGTTATATATTTTAAAGTGCGATTTTAAATTTGCAATCTTAGCTCGAGGCAATTAGATTTTGATGGGTTCTGGCATTGAAATAATTGGAAGAAAATCAGAGCTCATTATACTAATAAAAACCAAACCAAAGACAATTTCCTCTGAATTTCCTATTTACAAAAACAATCACAGATTTGCAGACAATTAACAATTAAAAATGTGATGGAATGTGTGTAGGTGTAGTGTTAGTTGTTTTGTTCTTTCTGACAACAAAAAATTTTGCTACAAAGAATTCTACTTTTCTCTCTGTAACTTTGCATGCTCAAGAGGAATGAAATTGAAATGGCTAATTTGATGATCTGATTAAGACTTGGCCAAATGCTCTTATTTGTTTGATGAGCGATGGAATCCTAAATACATGGAATTCTACGAAAAATGCTGTGCTCATTCAGTGGCTTCAAGGAACGTGGATCATTTATCAACTTTGAAGCTTTGATACCAAATTACTAACTCGACTAAAGCTATGTTCTGCTAAATCGCAAAAATCTGTGCAATGTTAATAAAACTATAAGACAACAGAGTATATATTATGTCATCATCCTCATCAATGCTGTTTTAATACCTCGAATTGGAGTGTTTCGTAGTTTGACTTATTATTTATAAACTATGTTACAATGCGTACAGTTTTCAGAAAACGATCGGGAGACAATTTTTTGTTTTATGTTTTGTACTGAAACAGATGTCAACAAAAAAGATTGGATTTAACAAAGTTAAACTTTCTTCAAACGAACCAATTACTCGATAGGCATTCGAATTTAATCTTTCTATCACCTTTGCTCCATTGACTATTACCTGATAAAATGGGGAATGTTCCAAAATGCTTAACAAAAAACCTTCCTTCTAACTAAAATAACGTCGCAAGACTAAAGATTACCTAAAGATCAAATAATAAAAATACCTAAGATTCATTTTGAATCTTTCACTTCACTTCTAAAGGAAGTCCATATTCTTCACATGTTGTCTTTGAAAATTTTGAAATGTAAAAATGCGTTCTAGCGTTTACTTTTCAAAGCTTACTTACGAATTTCGTACATTTTTATTTGTTGTACGTATTTATTGATTGCTTACACAAGTTTACTTCCGCAGTTGATTGCACTGAACTGAAAATCGAGTTTTCTATCAATGTTCCATTTTCCCTTTCACATATAAGCTTCCTTTCTGATAGTATGAACTATGTAGCAAGGTATTCATAAGGCAGCTAGTAACTTGTTGTGTCACCTTGAGTCCCCGTCAAAAAGTACAGAGGTACAACGAGAACAACAGTGTTGCATTCTTGTCAATTTCCGATGTTTCTTTTTATTATGAACATTTGCGTAATCCAGCCAAAATCAGTATGTGAAAGGAGTAGACTTGTAAAAGCATGATGCTAGGTTGGCAATGCGATGATGTTTGAAAAATGTTAGAAAAATATACATCCGTAATCCGTCAAAAAAGAACAAATCCGTTGTTCCTCCCTCTGCACTGTATATACTTCATACACAACAAATCTCAATTTTCACATGATATCCCAAATAAACATAAATTAGGATTCATGAAGAAATATTTTTAAAGTTCCAGCAAACGCAGAGAATCTGTCAGTGCAAATCAGCGTCTTGTAAGTTGTCAGCTTAGTGAAAGCAAATCATGACTTGTTTACAAGTTGGTTAGATTTGTTTACAAAAATGTGCATTTTTTTATGGAAAAGTGGGATCTTGGCGTGGCGTATCATGTTACCTTATGCATTTTAGGTAACGCTACTGCATGTTTCCAACAGACAAACAACCTTTAAGCCAGAGCCGCCACTTAAGGAAAATGTTCTTCTAAAATTACGTGGGTGCTTCATGCCACTCTTTGCGTTAATACGCCATCATTGATCTTCCTTTACATACAACACACTCGTCAAAATGTCTGCAAGTACACTTGGCTGGAGCCGGAGAAAGCTCAAACAGTAGAATCAAAATGTAAGCATTGTGTATTTTTCCGCTAATACTTGCTTTCTGTAATAAATAATGATACATATTTTTGTAGCATTTGGGCAATGAAAATTCTTAACGGTTACTTTTTATACTTTGTATCAGCTTCTTTGCAGGCACCAAAATACAATGAGAAAAATATATATTATGTAGGTAGATATGTAGTAAAACCGTTTTTTGCTCTTTACTGTTGTCAGAGACTTCATGTTGAAAAGAAAGTCTTCATAAATAGAGGGGGAAATAATGTAAGAATGTACAATGTATCATTCCAAGCAGAATCCACTTTATTTGAGAATAGAGAGTGTATTACTGTTTTTTGTGTGGTATTATTAATGTAGATTTCCGACAAGAGAAGTCTGACAAACAAACCACTAGTTGGAGAAAAAAAGATGCATCTTATAATGATCATCATATAGAACCAGTACCCAGAATATAGCTTCCCTTGCCCCTATCAACTTCCTCGAAAATTCTGTTGAAGATGACGACGATGGGCATCTCTCGCAAGGGTAAAAATTCACCATCTTCGGTTTTTGTTACAGCAGAAATATCCAAAAAGAGTTTTGTCTATAAATAACAGGGAAAAAAGGAAAGAGGCTGGATGGTATGAATGGAATGTCGTTAAGATTAAATGCAACATCATCTCCACTAGCCTTGCAACTTGGTGTGGCCGTGGCACTTTCCCTGAATGAATGAATGGCTGAGGAAGGAAAAGGTGAAAGTAAACTATGATGTTCCATTTTAGGATCATCACAAAAGTGGAACTGAGCATTCATCCACAATATATGAAATATCGTGTATGTATGTATATTATGATGATTATTATTATTGAAGGAAGCAATTCATAGGAGAAAGCCTGCTCTCAAATAAACAAGAAGAATAATGAATGTCTCAAGAGACCACTTATTTTTATCGGACATCAGGTTTCCCATTACGTCATGGTTCTTTTTTAGACATAATTGCGACTGAGATTGTGGCACTTTTACGGAATATGATGTGTAGCATAGTCCCTCATTTCAAAATGCTTTTGTACAAATCATATTTATTGATGCACTCAAATCAATTGTAACTTGAAAGCCCTCGCTCTTGAGTATTGCGATGCGAAGATCTCTCTCGGTTTCTCTTTGGTAAACGGATTAAATGCGCAAAATTTATCATGGATGCTTAAGTAATGAATGACGTAGTAATTTGAAACAACAAATTCATTCCAAATGTTTCATCTTATCTGGCACGCTTTCCATCATTCACAATCGTAATGCAGAACATGCCCTTACAGAAATCCTAGGCTATCACTATCAACCCATTAATCTAAGCATCCGCCCTCACGCTCTTGCTAAAATCCACTTAGCCACTTTGGACAAGAACCAAACAAAACAGACGAAAATATTATTGTCTAACGATAATTTAGTGATGTTTTTGGAACAGAACTTTGTTTCTCCTGTAGTATATATTTCAGAATTTTGGCGAAAATGACAAAGACTGTTTTCTATCAAGGATAAAATATTTCTATCAAGCGTATGTTTTTATAACAGTGGGTGATTTGCGTATGTAGTCTTTTTTGCTGTTTCTATTTTACTGAACTGTCATGTCGAATTTTTTACGTACACATACTACGTAAACCTTTCTAACCTTAGATAACCTTGTTATATAATAGAATGAAACAAAGTGCCATACAAACAGAATCTCATCTAATTGAACTTTCAACCTTACTCCCACATCCACGCACCGCAACATCTTGTTCCAAAAAGGATTCCATTTTTCATGTATGGAATACATACATATCACCGGAATAAATTATGGAATATCAACAGTTTTTTCTTAGAGTTTGGTTTTTAAAGAAACAACCTCCGCATTCTATAACCGGAAGTTCGTTCTAATTTTTTTCATTGCAAAAGAATCTTCCCCCAAACACACGTTTCATTGTTTCATGTTAAGTACATGTAGTGTGTAATGCATCAACAATTTAGCAAAGATGCGCACATATACACATCCTTCCTAGATATAATATTTTTGTATCCTAATATCTATAACATGAAAATATTCTCCCCTTGCCTACCTGCGTTTCTCCCTGACAAAACTTACAACAAGTATTCATTCATTCTTTATGTGGAAACAGACGCCTTGAAAGTTCAGCCTACCTGATCCATCCATCCCCCTTACACCTTTAATACCCTTATGTGCAGGCAGCCATTTTTACATCCTCCTAAATCATTCCTTTGGGAGATGTTAAATATTTCAACAGGGCCAAAATTCTTTCCCACTTTTTATGGCTCGTAGATGATGATAAAATGATAATGGTGATGAGTTTGATACTCACTGTCTCACTCAACACTGGCAATCAAAAAACGTTAGTGCTCAAATGATATCAGAGTGCGAGCAAGAAAAAAATTATGTACCTATCTGAATCCAGCAGACGTATCATGAGCTAGCCATCATCACTAACCTTGCTGTGGAGCCCTCGATATGATAATACAAAAGAATGAAACAAGATGTTTAACAAAATTCTAGAGAAAATGATGGTGGTAGTGGTGGGTGGCAGCAAAAGGCATAAGTTTCTACACTTTAACCTTAACAAAATAGTTTTATTCACTTAAGTAAATTTATATATATGAGTCGACTAGCTATATTTTATACCTTTTTTTCGCTTGTGTCCAACTACTTTATTTCCAGAGAAAGCATCTTTCACATCGCCTGACTTACTTGTACTATTACGGAACATTGACTTGTAGACTCTTTTACTTTTTTCTCTAGCCACTTAACTTTTTCCCAACTTTTTTTCGTTGAGCTTCTCTCCTCATCTTCCATATTTGTATTTCATTACTTACTAAATTCATTCCATATCTCGTTATGTAAAACGTGTGTAGCTTTTTATTTTTATGTTCCCTTGTACTCCATTCTCTCAAGAAAAACTACAAAAAACATGTACTTATACTACAATAGAAGAATGAAAGGGAGGGGGAAATAACGCGCTATGCTTTTTTATAACATTATCTATGCCTACTTATGTTTATTTATTGTGAAATTACATATGTTGTACATTATGAAACAAAACTTTTGTTGCACTTTAATAAACATTACCCGATAAAACCACCTATTTTTCTACATTAAAGAATACTTCCAGTAGTCTTCCATTCCGGTACAATAACGAAATATTGTTTATTACGAAAGATGCTACGTTTTATTCTTAGCCCATCGAAAACATTATTATCTAAGTAGTATTGCAATGCATTCTTCATGTAATGTGCAGAAAAGTGTAAAAAGTTTTGTTGCAAGTCCCAAAATAACATAATGATAATACGACAATAGCTTTCCCCTATCTCTCGACTCGACTGTCTTTGCCATGTCCTAGCCTGGCCACTTGCTGTCGTCACCTTTTTACTTCTTTTTCCTTTTATTATTCTGATTTTGTCTTCTGTATGAATTTTCTCCAATTATGTGCTTCACTATATTATCATTATATTTTACTTGTATGCTTGACGTATAATCATCAAAGAAAAATATTGCTACACAAAATGTCTTCTCCGGAACAATGAACAACAATAAAATGACAAAGGAGCAA
Source organism: Entomobrya multifasciata (assembly GCA_034693345.1). Taxonomy (NCBI): domain Eukaryota; kingdom Metazoa; phylum Arthropoda; class Collembola; order Entomobryomorpha; family Entomobryidae; genus Entomobrya; species Entomobrya multifasciata. The sequence continues at coordinate 10,134 of JAQFXM010003465.1, forward strand.
GTTTTAAAAAACGTGACTGAATTACAAAAGAAGAATTGGTGACACACATAAAATGGTTGACGCAACCTATGATTACGATGAGTACTAGTGTCTTTTGTATACTGTATAATTTCTGTCTAAGAGAAGAAAGTTTAAAAAAGTTATGTCCGGTTCAATCTAGGTAATAACCTGATTTGCATGTTATTGTTACTCAAGTAGCGTGATAGTGTTTTGAACTTTCACCAAACTAAATTGTGTTTGTTAATGGCAATTTGGCAATACCAACGGTGGCATGAAATATCTTTGTGTGGGTAATTTTCCGAATTCTCTTTAAAACCTTGCTCTAGGGAAAATACCTACAAAGTTTCCAGAATATCAAAATCTTATGGGTAGGAGTACAACTTACGTTCATGCTGTTTCAAGTTCATGTGTAGAATAGTTGGAAGGTATATTTGCTTAAAAGATAATGCAAAATGAAACAGCTAACAAGCCATATTTCAATGTAATTTACTAATGGAATAATAATGTATTATGGTGTACCATCAGTAGCAACTTCACTTGTAAAGTAGTGAATTAGGGAGCATTTCCATTATCTTTAATTTTTGCTAAAATATATGATAAGCCCTAATTATAAAGAACAAGTGAATAATAGGCTTTAATGGAAAAGATGAATAGAGAATACAATGACAAAAAAGCTGCTGATTAGCTGGTTTTATTGTATTGGGGTAGGATACTGTGACCATATGTCACCCTCTCCTTACCCTTGAGAGATTATGGCACCATTCCAAGGGCATTTATTGCGAACATTTTTTAAGATAAAAATTATGCACTTGTGATACACTTTTACATTGTACTCAGCCTTTATAACAAAAAATCACTTAAAAGTAGCTTCTTTTTTTGTTTCCCCGAACCGGAAACATAGACCAGAAATAAACTGCAGTTTTTACTATTTTTACTCTTTGGCTGTACCACATTTATAATTTTGTGCACCACAATTTTGCTTTTTAGACTTGCATGGGCAACTGACGAGGCTCGGGCAGAGTGTTTTATGTATCTCTTTGAAAAGTAAACGTTCTGCGTAAGAATAATTTTATATGTGCGTCACACATGTACTTACGGTGAAATTGAAAATGCCAATTTTTTCTGTGTAAACTCGCGACTAGAGTAATTACAAGTTATTCAACTTAGCCAATTAACACACTTAATTATTTAAATGCATGTCATGTTCGGCATGAATTGATAAGCAAACAAAGCAAACACAAACCTAACAAAACAAACTACACACAGAAAACATAAAGTCTTCCCATAAAATGAATGATGACCACTGTGGGTAAAGATAAGTGGTTTGTTAAAAGGGAAGCACTCCACTGGGGAGTTCTGAGACTATTCTACATGATGCCTCAGTTTACTTTACACTACCAACTATGTACACACACCAGAGTTCCGGAATTGGTGCGAAAATAAACAAAGATCGTAAAAGGGGCAGCAAAGTAAGTACTACAAATAAAAAAATCATGAAATTTATATTTCACTTACCTAAAATAAAGCTCTGGCAATGTCTTCCTTTGTTCTCACTCTTTGCCTAGTTGATTTCAAGAATTGAGATGAGTGTCTCGTCAATTTAAGTAGTTGGAATGAAAGAGCCCTCCTCTCTGACTTTCAGTTTTTTGGGTATAACACGCGTATATGGTATGGCGACGAGTAGACTGTCGGCTCGGCTTTTGGTGGTGGAGAAAAATGGGAATGCAGTGAAAGTTTTTATTTTTTGCTGTTTGTTGTGTTGTGGGAAAACTTCAGCGATACGTTTGGTTGGAAAGACTAAAAGAGAGAGAGTAAGTACAAAACAAACTCGTTGGACTCCTGGGGAGGAAGGAAAAAGGAGATGGATGTCTTTGTATGCGAATATCTGTGTGTTATCTTTGTATTTGTGCGTCTATTAAGTTTTAGCTGCTTTGAATGTTTATGTAGCTTATTTTTGTGTAATGATGAAAGAAGAAGGAAAAATACAGAAATCACGAAATGTACAGAATAATCTGCGGAAGTGTCTTCGTTTTTCTTGAAATGACTTTGAAGGAGAAATAAAGTTATCCGCTATGTCAATGATGACAATATTACTGTTGTAGTGGAAAAGTGCTTTTTGTTTTGCCGTAAAATTTTCAAAATGCTGCCTTTTAAAAAGGAAAATAGAAGTAACTTTTCAAATGACTTGTATGTAAAAAGTCTAGAATATTTTTTCGTTTGCTGATGTAAGCCAAAAATAAATATTTCTGGGGTAAGGTTTATAGTGTAACGGTTTTTGTTTGGTTTACAAATGTGTTATGTTATGTTTCCTATTTTCTGGCTGCGATGAGAAGAGAGGGTTTTATTTCTTGTCTACTTCGCTTGTCGGACGGTTCAAGCAAGACTGTGGAGGATTTCTCGCAAAAGCCTTCAATATATACACAACCCGAATCACACTGCTAGCTACACTGCAAAGCAAAATGGAGAAATGGAAAGTGGTGAACTGAACAAGAGGGGGAAAGAAAGACAGAGGGAGAAAGCAGAACCAGAGTCAACCATCCTTAAGTTCAACATGTTTTCCTGGTGCATGTAGCTTGACATGACAAAGCATCAGAGAAAATGTTTTTCTAGATTCGTTTGTGTGGAAGCATCAAACTACTACGCAAGAGAAAGCCACCGTCCATCCATCTAAATTTATTCTTCATGCATCCACCACCACCCAGAGATAGCCATATCGTTAACAATGACCCTTTGTATTTGCAATGCTACTGGAAAAACGTCATCACTTTTGCTGGAAATTTATACATTTATTTGGGCCCATGTTCAGAAAAAGAGTACACCTCTACTTCACTATAACAAGAAGCGTGTCTAGAGCCCAGATTGAATGTTACTTGTACTATTCCATGTTTCAGTTAGTCACTACTCGCCACCCTATAAAAACGGTGAATTTGGATATGGTATCATCACTGCTTAGGTGTTATGAGATTGTGATGAATATACCCTTTCACGCTTAACGTCATTTGCCCATGCTTTCTCCAACTTTTGTTCAGAAAATATAATTTAAAGTTACACTGCAGTAGTTACACTTATTCATCCCTGTACATGAAGATACCTTTAGTTCGCGACAAAAGGTATTACTTTATCATATGGATGGAATATACAGCTATTGATATGATGATGGTAATGGTGATGATATCCTTAAAGGAATGTGTTGGCTTGCTAAAAGTATCATGCATTCTAAAAATTATGAACTTTACTCGTTAGAATCTTTCAATATGTTTGTATTAATAGCATTTGTTTTCCAACTGGATATCAATTTTATTTTAGAGTAGCAGTTTTATTTGTTTTGTACATAACAATAAACATATTACCAAATGGTGGATATTTTTATCAATGATTGTGCCGAGCCAAACATCCTCATCCGCCTGCATACTGTGTATTATCCTCCTAATTTTTGTGAAATGACATAATAACGTTATGTAAAATAGAGAACGGAATGTTAATTTAATTTTCTTTCGTACGTACGTTATCGTTAAACGATCTTTGTTTATCATTGAATTTGTAAACACCTTCGTGTTTTGAGGATAATGAGGAGTCAGTCTGACAAAAATATTTGTGCACCTTTACAAAATCTTTATTTTTTCGTTCTAATTCAAAGTGTGGCAATCACTATTTATAAACATTTTCATGTCCACACATTCGTAGCTCTGCAAGGGCGTTCGTAATGACTCGTGACAATTTTCTCAAATTTAAATATGTTGTTTTTTAAATAAACGGGGAAGATTGTTTTAGTTTTAATACTATGTCAAGTTCAAGTGAAACGGCAACAACAAAAGTAACTCTGAAAATTAACTCATAAATTCAAAATTGCTTGTGACTACATACTATGTGACGTATGAGCATGGGGCTGGCAATAAGTATTGTAGCACAAACGGAAATTAAAATATCAACCCTTAGCTATAATCACAATTTTGAGTTTTGACCTTTTGCTACCACTTAGAAAACAATTTAATGTGTTTCTATTGTACACCATACGATACGATACTCCTACATCTTTTGGGAGGGTGAAAGCATGTATGCATGAAAGTTATTTATATTTTTATATTTTGTATCTTCATCCTCCTTTTGTTACAGTTGCCAAACAGTAAGAACAAAAGTAACTTACATTTCCATGATGCTGTTTCTCTGATAAAGGGTACTTTCTACTTGAGAATTCAAGAGATTGCACTGCATGGTAAGCATACGCGGATGTTATCCCACTCACATTGTGCTTTTCCACCCACACACATGCCAAGGCAAGGTTGGAAACTTTACTTTCAAAGACCCCCTTCCATTCCTATACTTGAAGAAAATGTATTTTCACATGATATTATGTATGTATCATTTCGTCTGCCGCTAAAGGCATATCCTAGTATGTGATCAAGTCGTCTGTACAGGAAAGCAATTGGCAATCAGTAAGTTACTATTGAATGCAAATAGGTCAGGCAGGATGAAAAACAAGTAAAAAATGTGCAAATAGTTTTGAGCTCGTGACTTTTGTTCTGATAATGTTTTCTTATACAACGTAATTTGTACAAATATGTAACATCTTGTTTGCTGAGGCGGCATCCAAAAAGAGAGGAGGGTGAGTGACGAAAAGACCAAGAAATGATGGAAAACTCCAAGGAACAACCGTCATTCGACATTACTTAATCATGAAATTGGCTCATTCGGTGTGTGCTTTTTAAACAAGTTCCATCAAGGTAAAGAAACCCACTGGAGTGAAGCCGTTTTTGGGGTAATTTAAGATGGTTTCAGTCTGATATCAACGAAACATAAAAAGAGAAAGAACGACTTACAATTCTATTCGATACAAGAGAAACGGGCCGACACTCGACGCAGTGTTCCTGGTAAAGACAACAACGAAATGGGAAATGCTATTCTTTCTTATTATGACTCTGCAACAAAATAAAGATGATATGTCGTAGTATGGAATAGAATTATGCCTTTACAAATTGACGTCATCAGTCGTCAACCAATGATTTTTTCCAGTTCATTGCAGCTTGCAGTTTAAAAAATACGTAGGCTGGAAATATATGTACGTAATCTTGCATTCTTTCCTCATGTTCTTTCATGTTAACAGAGTCGACAATACATGCAACATGCAATGAAAACGTGCAGTTCTTTCCCTTGATGTCTATATTATATAACTTTGGTTATTAATGTCAACTTGTCATTTTTGATTCATTTCTTCTTGTTTTCAATTTTAAATATGAAGTTTTTTTTAGGTTTCTCCTTTCAATGATACAAATCAAATGGATTATATCTTAATATCATGTATTTAAGCTGATCTTGTACATTTTTAAACGCCTTAACTTATTCAAACAACATAATCTTTGATACATTAAACTTTTCGTTTATAGTTTATCGTAGACGTTTAAGAATGACGTGGATCATAAATGTCAACTCTGGCCTTTGTACCATTTTTCGAAATTACTTCTAAATTACTTAAGTCAAACTTTTTAATATCGTTTTGCAAAGTAAGTACTAAACTAACTTACGCAAATAAACATTTTTTTAAATATCACGATACAAAGCAAACAAATTTGAGTTCAATTTTTGCTCTGCATAAAACGTAACATTTTAGTCTGGATATTAAATACAACTTCCTCGGTTTAGGGAACTAATTCATAAAAATAGTTGCCAATTTCCCTTTCATTAGAATTTTTCTTATCGAACATTAAACATAAGGGATATAGAACAGACCACATCGAATTTCCGTTTTGTTTCATCACAATCTTACTTTTTTGTGTAAGATCATTTCCAGGAAACTTCAAGTTTATGTTCAATGCTCGATTTCGTATCAGAAAGCATGCAGATTTCAGTTTGTCTTTTTATTCGTACGTATTTTATTATGTAGTCCACGGAATAATCGCAGCCATCTTTAAACGTTATGTAGATCAACGTGTATGTAATTTACCATGCCATATGTTGAAATAATTTGGATCAATACTTTATTGACATCTCAAACGAACGCCATAAAATCAGAATTTCGCATCAACAACCTTTACTGATGATAATTAAGAAAGACTTGAATTACATATAAGTTTTCTGCGCTAAATCAAGTAACTTTTACATGTCATTTACAATATACATCATCAAAAACATTCCCATTCCCATCGAAGCTTTAAGTACAACATGATTATCTATCTTGCCTTACTCTATATTAATGGATTGAGTGCCGATCCCCAAAAGGTGCTTTTAGAGCACAGCGCTCAATCCATTAATATACATACTTACATAGTTACATACGCTGTCTTACTGATTTTTTCTACATTCCAGTAGAATATTTCAGTGCAAATATCTAGTAGCAATATTGAATAAAAATTTATATACATACACATGCCATTCTACTATTAAGCATATTTCATGTTATTCCTCGACCCCAGACCAGACCGGATCTAGTTTGGTCAGTCTGTTCTGGATTGGCCAAGTCGAAGAAAGGAAATCCTGGAAACGAAACAAGTTATGCCAAAAAGTAATACAAAGTTCAATGATATTTTCTCGTCACATAAGACGGTTTTGTGAATACGCTGACCCCAGACTTGATGCATTATTATCAGGTTATAATACTCCCGAACTTCGATAATAAAAATTGTTGTTTTCCCCAATAAACAACGTAAATGTTTACACACTTGTGTTCACTGAATAAATGAATGCAACCAACAAAGATAAGAAACTATGATCAAGTTTGTAAGCTTAAGAATAACAAAAGATGCATTTTACCGCATGTTCTTAAATTATATTCCTTAAAATATTAGATTTCATTGGTTAAAAAATATATTGTAAGTACACTGGACAAACTTTACAAAATGCAATATTGTTATTGACATGAATAGTGTTATGCAAAAGCTGGTGAATGCACTATCAATTGTAATAACAAATGTCAATTATTGTAGTAAGTTAGAAAAAGTAAAGCACAGAGTAGATTGAGTGAGTAGTTGATATTACATCAAACGCAAATTCGTCTTGCTGGCGTCAGTTAAATATCATATAGTATGCATAAAAGTACTTGCCATTTCATATTCATAGTTTGTAATGAGCAACAATGAGCTTATTCAAAATGATTACGTTACAAAGTTCAACAATACCTGGAATTCTATGTCAAGTAATAGCAAAAGCGTATATAGGCTTGTCTCCGAAATTGGTTTACCAGTTTGCGCATAACCGATTCTGGCTCTAATGAATTAATATTTTGTTGAGGAATGGATAACAATTATCATTTAGGCTTGTTCCATTCTAGTTGATATTTGATATCACGATATGAGAATGTTCCACTGTCAATTAGAAACACTTTATTATGATGTTTCAAATTTTAGCAACACTGTTAGTTAACAGTAAAAGTGCATGCCACATTGTCATGCCAGAGTACATCAACTTTTACTGGTCTAATTCAGTTTCAATCGTTTTTATTGTGCGTACTGAAAAACATGAAACTAGTTTTTTCAGCAAACTTATGATGTCCAGGTAATTCACAAAGAGTCAACTCATTCATGTTATTCGATGACCTAAATGCAGGGGACAGAAAGCAACTGGTTTTTATGTCTTTTACTGTGCTGAAGTGACGCGAATGGCTTTAAACACGCTTCTTTTATCGACAAAGGCAATTTCTGATTGTGTGAAAAAGCAAATCGGCGATTGCTCAAAGTACGATGAAAGTGGAAGCGTACGTCGTACGGGAGAGGAGACACGTCAAGTATGTATTCAGTATTCGTGCTGAATCTCAATAGTAATAGAATATTTTGGAGTGGAATCTAATGATGTGGAAATTTGCCATTTTGGCTATGTTTTCCTAAAATAGAAAGTAGATTCGATTGATCACTCACATGCAAACGTTTGGATCACAAAGTGTATTTACAGCAATACTATGACTAGGATTACTCAGAGACATAAATGTAGCAAAACATCTATGTGTACTGTGCTTTGTAACTTTAAACTAGAGGCAAGGAAAGTGAAAGCTAAAAAATTAGTTCTGTCTGGAGAAATATTAGGTGCATTACAAAAGTCCATATGAAAACATGATACATTATATGATAGTGTCAAAAAACTGCTTGCTAAGGGATTTTAATTCCTGACATGCAACCAAAAACTCTACCATGAATCACGATATTTGGTGACAATTGATCGATCACAAAAAATGAATGATAAACTCATTGATTAGATTTAATGAATAGATATCACAATATCGAATATGGAAGAATTACAAATTAATAATTTTCAAGCATCTTGTAACTCATTATTATATTATGGTTGGGGTTGTGCTGCAAGTGAGCTGGGCGAGAAAATTAAAAGAGAACCAAAATATCTCGGCTTTCTTATTCTTGTCTGTTGTGCACATTTCCTGTTGTCGAATCTTGACCAGTCCCATATTTTTTGAAATTGAATAAAAACTAAAACTTTTTATCCATTGGATTATGTCTAGTTTAGGTAGGACTATGTGTACAAACTTCATTTTCCTAAATGACAATGCTTTATACAAAGAAACTACCGATAATCGATTTTTCGCACGTAGAAAAAGTGCAGATATAGATCACACAAGGTACGTGTTATGCCTTTTCGATAAAATCCATTTATCATAAATTGTACATTCTTCGCTCTTTGTTTGTCGCACAAATTCATAACAGCCGATACATATTCTGTTGGGACGTTCTAAAATATATTATATATATATATAGATATATAAATATATAATATGGCAGAAGAGCCTAAGTGAATGATGACAAAATTTAATATTCTACGTAAAAAATAGCTACCGATTGCAATCCTACGTTTAGTGAATTCTAAACGACAAGTTATCAGCAAACTAGGTATATTACGAAGAATATCATCAAGCTATACCTGATAACCTGATGAACGGCGGTGGTCGACAATGAATACATGCGTGTATTGCGTTGTTTGTAAAAATTAACTCCGGTTGCATAAACATGAAGTGCAACTCATTTAAATTTCATGCTATCAATTTGTACATGCATCATTGCAAATTTCTAAAACATGAAATGCATCTCATTCAATACATATAATGTTAACTAAAGCTTATTTTTGGTGGAAAGGAATATTTTATTAGTTATATTACATGAAAAACAGAAAATTGCTGATGTCATTATATAAATTGTGCCTTTAAAATGTCATTTTGTATCTAAAGGTCATTCATTCATTCGTTTCTGACTTAATATTTGTGTTTCTACTTAAATTTCATTTGACCTTAGCACATGCCATACAACACACCTTCAATTACTTAAGTAAGCTGGAAAATTACCAAAAACTAGTATCTATTATATGAATATGACCAAAAGATTGTTAAGACAAATCTTTGCCTGTTATTTTAAATCAAACACCACCCCATCAAAATATTATGAACCATTTTTTAACAAAATTTGAACGAAATATTGCATATTTCATTTTCATACACTTTAAATCTTAATGAACTAAAAAGTTTCAATTTCTCAGCAAAAAGGAAATCAGAAAATATCGAAATAACGTGTAGTTGTATTTTTACTTTAAAAAATGAACTGCTAATAATGAACTTGCTACACAAGCTCTCCTGAAATAGAAACTATACCTGTACCTTTAGCAAGGAATAAAAAGTTGCAGGAAATTACTGTCATTTAAATTTCGAAAACGCTAATACGTTACATATTTCTAGCTATTACTTAACTAATATTAGGCTGGTTTGAATGATTATATTTTTAAAAATCAAACTTGCAAAATTACTTGCTGAAACATAAAATAAAACGATACACAAAAAAACTAAAAATTTGTTAGAAGTTAAAATAAAAATTACATGATTTTTCCACAAAATTTTTCTGTAATGAGGCCTATCATACATAAACTTAAACAGGAAAAATTAAAGTTCGACAATGAAAAAAAATCTTTTCTATAAACGTAGTACATCCTAATGTGACCCCAAAAGTGAACCCAGTTGACCCCATACCCTCAAGGGTTCGGGGCCAGGGTCAAAAAATG
>JAQFXM010003466.1:0-20108 GCA_034693345.1 Entomobrya multifasciata
AGCCTAGCCTCACACATATACGATACATGCATATCATGCCAATGGTCGGCAGATGACAAGCTTAATCTTTTAAAATGTATTCATTTTGCTAATCTTTTTAGAAAATGTGCATTCTTTCGTTCTAAGTTTTTAATCCTAAGAGGTCGGCCTCAGCGTAGTCTCTGAATGCCATACAATCTTTTTAACTAGGAAATTTTCTTTGAAACAAAAACAACTCCCATCTTCCTTCCCTTCTATATATTCTTAAGAAAAAAGTTTGTAAAAGAAATACCCCATTCCATCTACTTTGTCATTTTGCTTCTTCATTTTTCAATTGTTTTGGACAAAACGTTTTGCAATTAGAAAGACAGACGAAGTGAACATTCTGAAACGCTAATGAGGAGAAAGCTAGAGTTTCTTCTGAAAAAATGATTTTTCTAGCGCAGCTGGATAAATAAGCTGACTAAATAGTTTTAAAAAATGAAAAGTTTTAAAGATGAAAAAAGTATTTAAACAATTGATTCATATTAAGTTTAACTAAGTCACTATTTATATTTTTAAATGCTTACAATATTTTATCTATTTTGTACTATTTTTCAATCATTTTATTTTTCCTACGTCGTAGTAACTCAACCGTTAAGAATGCTTTTTAGAATTGAAAGTAATTCCAAAATATTTGGAATTCTCTGTTGAAACTTTTTCTTGCAAAACTATTCTAATAGCCTTTTTTCGCCCACTTTTATTTTCAAAACTCAACCCTTTTCTTGTTGGTGTTGATTGTATGAGAGAAAATCGATCTATCGAATACTATGTATTTAATTAGGACAAAAGGAGACACAAGGCAAACACAAGCATTCCTGAGAACATTTCAAACAAAAAGATGGAAATAATGGGAACAAACATGGGAAATGTAAGCTTTTGAAATATTTAGTTTAGCATAATTTACATATATTTCAGACAAGTGACTTGGATATTATGATAAAATTATGTTTTTTTTAATTCTTTGACATAATTTTATTTAGTTCCGGATAATAAATAAAATATAAACAATTAAAACATGAAAAGCTATAAAAATACGCTTACTTTTCTTTTTTTATTTTCAAATTCCGCTTCTATTAAACTCATTTAATTTAGATTACTAGAAACCACACTATTAGATTTGATTTTCAATTTTCTTAAACTATATATGCTTTACAGTCAATCCAGAAATAAAAAGTCTTTCTGGTATTAACTTGGTTTGTATGTAGATAAAGTGCACCTAAAATATTCTAATCTCTGTTGTAAGGCATAATAATGTAACTGCTGTATAATTAAAAGTGTTACTTCAGTTCAATGTAAGCGCTTAAGTGGATTTCTGGAATTTCGAAGTTAGATTTATTTATAAAAATCTTCATAACAATTAACAACACTTTAGAGCATTTCGTACATCATTTGCGTTCAGCACATTGCCTTACAATATTGTTATCATTAAGAAAATTCATTGTTTTGTCATAGTTGTTTGATATATATGTATTTGTTACAAAGATTTAAGTAATGCATTATTCACATAGCATTTTGCACCATTTGCAAATGGATTAGAATGTTTGACACGACCTATGTTTTGAGCTCTGACGTATTACTTTTCCAAGAAAATACTGAAGCTTTAAGTTGAACAACTTTAATTCATGTAATCATAATTAGTTAATAAACGTTTGCAAGTAATATTTTTAATGACTGGTTCTAATACGAACAGTCGAAATTTTAATTTTGAAAGGATAATTACTAAATGAATTGATTTATAAAAATGTAACTTCAATCGATTGATTTTTTTGATAGGGTATCACGTTTATTCGCAACTACTTGCTGGACAAATAACTAACCTCACGGTAACTGGATAATTGATTCCTTTTTTATCAATAGGGAAATTGCAATTTAGTGCAATTTATTTCAGAGTAGCCTGTACACATATAATTCCCTGCATCCTGCCAAGTGGCCCAAACGTGTCCTGACCTGTATTGCTCCGCTCCTCCAATGAATTCGCTGATACATTCTCCATGACTAAAGTATCTTTTACATGGTGGCCCCAGAGACACGCCTAGGCAAGATTCGATTGTTCCGCAGACACCCTGTCCAGTTGAAACGCCAATAATGGCAATAAGGGCAACAATTACGAGCGCAATATTCATCTGGAGTATATAAATAAAATCATTAAATTATATGCCAATTTTATATAGTAATTTCATAAATAATTACTGGTTCATTTTACCATATCTCTGATTTAAAACTGAGCGATTTGTTGTTGAGAAAAGGTTGATTTAAAATACTTATGGTTAAATGATGACCAATATAAATATAACCTTGGACACAATTTCAGCCGTCTTATATACCAACGTTTTGAAGTACTAAACTTTGATAAAAACACGCAAATTTAAATCATAAAAATAAATTTGCGCAAAACTTAGTTAAAACGCTTTTTCAATCCCGTCATGAGTATCCTCGTATGTCAATATGTATCTGCAATTGACCTAAACAGTGCAAATTATAATCTGCGTTTAAAATCTTGATATGTCAAGATTTATCAATCAATGTTTTACCGCTAAAATAGCACATCAATGTTTTACACGACACTTACTTATTTGACATTTGTGAAAACACGTAAACATTAAACTCGATGCTTATCATGTCATATGTAAGTACCTTACTTTATTTTATGTAAAACATTGGTTTATCTATAAATACACTATGACAATCTGATCTATTTGATTGCGTATGTTTACCTTCTTATTATAAACTGCTAAATTATGATATATTCAATAGCTTATTGCGCTGATAAGTTTAACGCATAGCCAAAATAAGTATAAATATATTAGTATTATGCACAAACACTATGTGCTCAATATTCTTTACCCAAGATTAAAGAACTCTGACGGTAATCACTTACAAATTTTATGCAATTCAAATGAGCTATAGGTAAAAGTAGAAGTTACATAATTTAACTCACCAAACTTAAACTTGACAGATGTACACGACAAGTAAAAATCGTTCTTGTTAAAAATTGCTTAAATAAATTGCTGACATTACTACTTGCTTGCATCCAACAATAGTTGATAACAAGTCTGACTGTTTTACTTCGTTACATGAATATACCTGATACTATTTTTTCTGAAAACTTTACCTTTTACTATTATTTTTAAATCCGTCATTTTATTATAGCACTATTGTTATTTCTTTTTAGTACAATTTTTAGGTTTACCTAATATCTTTTGTTGTTTTGACTATAAATAGTCTATTAAACTACATCATACATATTTTAACTTTAAACAGGGTAAACTTAAAACAAAATTGAAAATTGTCACGTCAAATTATACACAGGGGTTAGAAAACGTCTAATAAATTTTATAATTCTTTAATTATCTTGTCAGTTCACCACGTTTCAGTTAATTGCGTATTTCATTCTGATGCTTTCTCAACGATATCTCAAATGTTTGACATTTTTGTAAAACGTTTTTGCATTTGCCATCTTGCAAGCATGTTGTTAATGTTAAGTGCAAAAACTGCGTATTCGGTAAAATTTATGCTTAACCAATTTTTACAATGCAGCAAGGTAATTACGAGATTCTTTATGGGATCAGAAACCGATAACATTAAGATGTCAAGAAATTGAAAAGGACGTTTTTAAATTTAACAAAACGACAGATTTTTTTGCTTGTCATACATTTTTAAGAAGATACATTAAGACATTTATCTTTGAGCTTATTACCTATTTAAATATTTTTCTATAACTAGGCATCTTCTTGCAGTCAAACCACAAGCTATATATCATCTATAGAATAATTTTATAATTTGGAAGAAAAGTTCTCTGGTTTTAAAACATGTCTTTTACTCAAGCAGTCTATCAAACTGTAATGCAAATTGCAGTTTTTATTCCATTTTACATTTGCCAAATAATAATAACCTTACGTGTAAAACTATTAAAATTTGGTAATTCTGTTCGACCGTTACCTCCATTATGTTCCCAATTTTGGTAGACGATTTCACAAAATGTCCTCACAACTTAGCCTAACAATCCATTCTTCAACTTGAGACAGGATCCCAAATCAATCTTCAAACTGTCAGGGATATGTTCACCAAAAATAAACTCAACAGGAAAACGCGATCCAAAAACAAATTAAGATATCCAGAATTGAGGCAGTATCAATACAAATTTTGTGGCCTCTGGTTTTGGCGACCTGATAAAAAATTCCAGGTGACAAACCATATTTTTGAGAAGACGCTTCTATCAACAGAAAATTTAGACATTAATAAAATACATCAGCATTTTGTCTACCAAACGTTTCCACCAAATAGTAGCCCTTGGACATTTGTTCTTATTCGAACACCAAAACAACTGTTACATATCCTACGCATGCATCATTCTTTGGCTGATGCAAAATCTATAAATAAATTTGTTGGAAATTGTAATCTGAAAAGAGAAGGCATTTTAGTAGAAACATTCAAGTCGTCAATGTAACTGTTAAAATGTAGCTTGTAAAAATATGTCGTACTTCGAACCTTGAATCAGTGAAATCGCTGTCTTTTTGGCGTCCTTTTTCCCGTAATTTTCCGTCTTTGTCAAGTTTGTCTCTTTCTAAAGTTTAATCGTATGTCGCTTATGAAAATAAAGTTAATTGTTGTCGTAAAAGTATTCTCAAAGTCGTCAGCTTCACATTCATTGTTAGTCGTAACTTCAGTCAATTCTCAAAACATTCTTGGTATTGTGGCCTTTTGAGCATCGATACCTTTTGAGCATCAGACCTTTCCGGCATTCTCAAAATTGGAGGAGACTACAGCACACCTGATCACTGCTTCTGACTATCAACAAAAAATAGTAGCAAAGCCAAGCTGTATAAAATTGTAGCATCGCCAAGCTGTCTTAAATTGTAGCATCGCCAAGCTGTCTAAAATTGTAGCATCGCCAAGCTGTATAACTTGTAGCATCGCCAAGCTGTCTAAACTTGTAGCATAGCCAAGCTGTCTAAATTGTAGCATAGCCATGCAAACATGTCTCCTGATCGTAGTGGAAGTATCCTATCCTAAGCTGGTCAAGAACTAAGATTTTGGAATTATACTTATTGTTTTAGTAGTGTCATCGTGGGACATCAGTTAATGTTCATAACCATCCGGTTTACAACAAAATTACTTGTTACGGTTGTTGAGGCATTCAGCCACCTCAATCAGCAGTACATCAAGTTCCCATCGGTAAACCACCCTTTTCCTCAAAATTCGGCGCAGCAGCTGCTTGTCTAATCCAATAAGCCGTTCCCAAAACCCTCCCCTTCAAGGCGCTAACGGAGGGTTGAAACGCCACAGCAGCTTACTTACGTTGGCATACTCAAGTATTTTCTCCTTGTTGACCTTCAACAAGTAACGGGCTGCACCCGTGAAACCCAAGGCGTTATCGGAGTAAATAATGCTGGGGCGGCCTCGACGGGCGATGAACTTTCTCAGGGCCCTGATAACCCCATCAAATAAGAGTGTGTCCACTAGTTCTAGGTGGACAGCTCTGTAGGTGGCACAAGTGAAGAGATAGATCCAGACTTTCTCTCATGGAAAGAAGCTTGCAGCATTGTACGGGACATTGGCAGAGGACCCACAGGTGCACTTGTACGGGTTGATGAAAACCGCTTGCGTATCCAACATCGGGTGATGACACTTCTCACAGTTCTTCTCCCCTTCACGATCCAAAAACGTACACGGAGAACAGCAAGTAGACTGGTTGCCCCAACATGTCAATTGTTGGCATGTTCCCATTGAATGAGTCGGTTGACAAACTCATTGTTGTCAGGAACAGGATAGGACACTGGAAGGATTCATCGTCATCTTCTAGTGTGAGTCTGGTCGTTGTTCTTGGCAGCCCCTTCTCATCTCCAAAGGGGTTCAACTGCTTTAGTCGTTCGGGATTTCGTCTAAAATCCTCCAGGATGTAAAGCACCAGACAGTCTTCAGCTTCTTTGAGGGCAGAAGCGGACTTGAAGCTGTCTTCACTTGTGTGGCAACGCAGCTTCTTTTTGATGGAGAGCCATGTAGATATGGCTTGAATAATCCTGGGGTAACTAGATATCCGCAGGAACTTGGTCATTGGTGGACCGATGTTGGAACTTGCTGTAGTCACAGTCAATATCTTCTTTCTTTCACCATCCACCAAGTCTAGTTCTGGAGGTTGCTCGGAGGATGGCCATTTTTAGGGCGGCAGACACAACCAGGAAGGGCCACACCACCACTTTGAATCCAACAATTTTTGAGCAAAGCATCCACGAGAGGGCAGATCAGCAATATTTCCAGGAATATGGCACCAGCAGACCACATCCACATTTTCACGTATTTCCTGGACACGACTAGTCACGAAGACTCCCCAAGGCCCATTGCCTCTTATCCATGCAAGTGCTGTTGACGAGTCGGACCAGAGTGTAATTGGACGCTCACTTTTGGGTGCAAAACTAGTTGGCTCAGTGACACACATATCAGACAATGTAGTACGCAGCAGTCACGATGCTATTACACAAGCCACTAGTTCCAACCGAGGGATGGTGGCTTTCTTCTTGGGGGCAACACGAGACTTGGAGCAAAGGAGGAAAACTTTCACGCTTCCATTTTCTTCTTTTCGGAGAAAGACTGCAGCAGCAGTAGCAAGAGAGGAAGAGTCACATAGTACATGCAAACTGTACTGTGCACTTTCACCAACACAAACATGTCGAGGGACTTCGATTTGTGACAGA
Organism: Entomobrya multifasciata; assembly: GCA_034693345.1. Lineage (NCBI taxonomy): Eukaryota > Metazoa > Arthropoda > Collembola > Entomobryomorpha > Entomobryidae > Entomobrya > Entomobrya multifasciata. The sequence continues at coordinate 6,714 of JAQFXM010003466.1, forward strand.
AGTGGGATTTGAGCAGCCCACTTAAAAACATCTTTCTCCAAGTCGGCATCCACTGGAGTATCAAGACCGACTTTGGCATCATGACACCGGCGTAACAACAACTTTCCCACAATTACAAATGGACTGGTTAATTCAAGTGGATCGTAGATGGAATGAACGAGACTTAACACATGTCTCAATGTAGGTTCATATATTAACATTTCATTAAAATTTTCATCAATGTCTAATGACAATACATCATTTCCTGTCTTCCACAGTAAACCCAGAACAGGAATAAATTTTTCTTCTTCTGTCAGGCCAAATACCCAAGCTCTTAAATCAAACTGAGCTGGAGAAAGGAGAGAAATGGTTTTTTCTTGGAGGTTTTCTGCTTCTTCAATGGAGTTCAAACTTAGCAGGAAGTTGACAACATACATCGACTTAAGGAGAAGCTGAGATGTAGCTGTATCATCTTCAGGTGATTTCTTCAAATAATGGTGAAGTGTAGCTCCCAAAAGGTACGGACTACAGGTAAAAACACCAAACACTACACGAGTATGTCTTTAGACTTTCACTTCTTTGGTGGACAAGTCCTTCAATCAAAGAAATCGTAAATAATCACGATCTGAAGGATGAACACTGATCTGTTGAAATGCCTTTTTTATATCGGCAGTAATTCCAACCTTCTTCTACCGGAAACGTGTGAGGATTGAAGGAATAAGTTCAAGGAGGTTTGGATTATTTAAAGATGACTTTCCTTTTGCCTTTGCAGATCCGTCAAAGACAGGACGGATTGGAGTATATGCACTACCGAGCTTGACCACAGCTCTATGTGGCGTGTCCAATGTTGTTGAGTTCAGAGGAAGGTACCTCCTCTATCATCTTGTCGTTTTCTCAAAGCTGGAAAAGTTCGTCATAGTTTTCCAAATATCCTTTTACTTCTAGCCTTGGTGGTGTTGAGCAGTCGGCGGTCAGCAACAAGGTAGTTGGAGGGAAGTTTCTCCTTAATGCCAGTTATCCAAGGTAAGGCTACCTGGTAACGGCCATCAGTCAACTGTTGGACTGTTTCATCAAAACGTTTTTGTGTGGAGGCAGCCAATTCTTGTTTATTGCTGCCCTCCACGGGATCTGTTATCCCAATAGCTTCAAGCTCCCATAATGCAGAGTGAGAATGCTTTTCAATCCGCATCATCATTGCTTTTCCCTTCTTATGGGTGGAGGTAACTTTCCTCCAAGGACCCATCCCCATCTTGTTTCCATTGCATCAGGACCAGTATAGAGGAACTTTTTGTTTCTATTATATATATTGGGCGCCACATCGTTCCCAAGCAATACATTGATTCTTGCCGACACACCTCTAACATCTTTGATCACAATTCCTTGGCGCCGGAATTCCTCAAGCTTAAGACCAGGCTGAGGGAACTTCACATTGTTTTCTTTGTCTTTCAAGTCTGAACAGTCAAACATGCACTTATACTTGCCTTCAAGTCACTCACAAGAATTTTAACCTTTTTATAGGTAATAACATCAGTGTCTCGCGCACCAAATAGTTCATGAACCACACTTTCCTCGTAAACTGTAGCTCATTAGCCACATCAGACCGAATAAATGATCTTGCAGATCCAGTGTCAATCATGATTCCAACTTGCTTTGATTTTCCATTTGTCCCATGGACGGTCACTACCAAAGTTTTCATTGGAACTTCTGTAGTTCCTAGATTGTTGGAGAACTGAGCCACTGTATCAGGTTTTTCAGGTTTTGTGATTGCTGGAGAGGCACTTATGTACCCCTTAGTCTGCTTGAGGTTGGGGCACATCAAAATATAGTGTCTCTCAGTACAGACAGGACACTTTGGATTGCGCCAGCAGTCCTGAGGCGAATGTGCGGTCTTTCGAATAAAGACAGCACAGTAACTGGTCTTATTCAGAATGTCAGTTTTGGTCGACAGTGGCATAGTAAAGGCCATTCGACAGTCAATGGCAAAGTGTTGTTTGTCACTGAAAACAAACTTCATTTTATCAGTAATAGTGCGGTTCCCACCTTGAGAATTGGCATTCCGAGTGCCACTTACGAAAGATGATGCTGTTGAAACATCACCTCCACCTTTTCTTTTGCTGTTGATAGTTTTGGGGCCTTTATTTCCGCGTTCCTGCTTACTTATTTCAAGAGTAAATTGAGCAAGCTTTCTGTGTTCTTGGGAATTGACTTCTTGTTGTAAGAACTGAAGTAACTCCTCCAAGTCTGAATTTTCGTATCCAGGGCTTCTTTGCCTTGCACAAAGGACTCCCAGTGGTAGACATGATTCTATTACTAAGTAAAGCACCAGGGAACACTTGTCTACTGTAACTACAAGTGATTCCTGGTTACGGATCTGTGAAACTTTTGTTGTCACAAGAACACAGAATTCTTTCTTTTCACCTGTGGATGCTCCAGTCACTAGCTGAAGCAGGTCACGCACATAAACTTTCACTTAAGTGTTTTTTCACCCATATCTTTCTTCTATGGCCTTAAGTGCAGGTTTATAATTACCAGCAGAGAATGGATAACCGTTTAGAATTTGCCGTGCGGGTGATCCATCAACAGTTGACTGGATCAAGAAATGAAACTTGTTTGTACTTGACAAGTTAGCGTCTCCATCAATTCTTTGAAGAATGCTATAAAACCTAACCACTCACGAACTTCACCAGTGAACTTGGAAATTTGTCTCTTAGGGAGAATCATCCTGATGCTGCTCTCTGGTTGATTTTTTGTCTCTTCTTTTTCTTCCTTTTCCGGTTCAAGGATCAATTGGGCGGCTCAAGGATGTTTTTTTATTTTGCGCTCATACCTGAGCAACTCACACTCATATGTGTCAATTTCCGTCATTGACCCCCTATAGTCGCTTTCCCTATTGCCTTTTAACTCGGCTTCCATTAACTTCGTTGCAGCTTCAATGTATTGCTTGTGGGTCTATTGGTATAGCGCCCACACGTCGTCCACTTCATCCAAATCGACCTCTTCTTCCGACAAGGCATCCTTGAAATTTGCCTCTGCTTCATCCACTATTTCTCTTTTGACCTTAGTTTGTAGTGAAAACTCCTTCATTTTACTACTTGACTTTTTAGTTGATGGTGGTAGCTTGGGTTCAGACAGAGATTTAGGCTCTTCAGTAGTCCTCAACTTACGCCCCATTTCTTTTACACCTAACGATTCGTCCTTTTGCTCTTCTTCCACTGAGCCTCCCAGTCCACCGTAATAACGGGTTTATCTTTACCCGCCAGCTTAACTGAATTCACAAACTATATTTGAGTTCACTAATTGTTCGTAACTGCACAATTAACTAATTATTCTAGCAAGATCGCCAGTAAATGTTGAAAATGGGGTGATTTCGAAATATGACAATGGAATCTTAACTCAACGCCTCAAAACAAACGCCCACTTCCATAAAAATCAGATGAAAATTCCATGTTATGTTCGGTCACAGGATAAATAATTAATTGAGATGCAGAATAAACAACAACTCACAACAACTTCAAAATTATTCAAAATTAACTGCTAGTTTTAGTCAAACAATTAACTTAACTACTAACAACTTTAAGGCGTTTAGCCAAATGAAAATACATAAATGCTAGTTTACAGATTTACGACAAGTTTTATGCTTGAAGGAGAAGCTCCTGCACTTTAGAGAGTCACAGAGCGAGTGATAGGATAGTGTGGTGGTGTATTTTACACCGAATAAGGAAGGGTATTGCTGGGGTGCAACGAGGGTGGAGCAACCAACAGCAAGAGATACACCGATGAAGCAAACCACAGAGTGCTACACCGGTTCGGCTAGTATGCAAAAGCGAGAGAGAGATACACCGGGGTAGCAAACCACAGAGCGAGTGCTACACCAGTGCGGCTGGGGTGCAGCAACAACCACAAAGCTAGTGCTGCTAAAGTGCTGAGAAAAACTGCTTTGTGGATGAGAAGTGAGTGGTCACCTCGTGTGACTCTTCACAATTCAACTGCCGGGTTCTCACATGTCAAAAAGGGGTAATCTTAGAAAAGGATTAGAGAACATTTTGCAACAATATACACTGATTGTTTGTATTAAACAACTGAAGTAGAATTATTAGCAATTAGATTTGTGTTTGTAATCATTTTCAGCCTTTTGATAACACCATATTTAATGGCAGCTCTGAAAGCATTAGTAATATAATATTTAAAATAACATTATGGAAACAATACTCATGAATATTTTCATGTACGTGTAGTTATGTAAATTTGTAATGTACCTCTTTGCACTCCTTTTCTTCACTTTACAAATGCATAGAGACACAATTATAATCAATAATATAAGGAATGCAAATGCCAAATGTATATGCCTGCAGATGATTAAAATTAATGATTAAAGAAATCATGAGTTTACATTTTTATTATTTTGTCATTTGCAAGTGTTATATTACCAAATCTCGATAAAGAAATCATTCATATTATGAAAGAATGAGATGCCATCTTCTCCTGCATTTTTTATTGGTTTTATAGCTTTGTCTAAAGCGTCAGCAGCTTTATCTGACACAGTTTTACTCTTCACAGTTAGTAATTGGGTACCGTTCGCAGCAAAGTCTTTCGGATCTGCATCTATTCAGAATAAATTATATGCGAACGGGAATTTTTAGTAAACATGCTAATTACTTAGTCGTTGTTTTAGTATTTACACATTAAATGCTTAAAATGCTTGCACATGAATTCGGATGAACTTAATTATTCAATTGGCTTTTTGTTTGAACTTGGAATAATATGTATAGTTAGTAAAACTATGACGATGAAGAGTTGATAACGTAACTTAACTAGGCATGTTTTCAATATATTTATGATCAATTTTAATTTGAACACAACAAATTACTATTTGATAAAGTAACACGTTTTTAAATAATAGTAAAAAGACTGGATATTACGATTTATATATCATAAAGTTTTTAAAGAAGATATGCAAAAAACACACGTAAAAAATTAATTTTTATTGCAAGCGTCTTCATTGCAATAGCACAGGTAGGTGAATATTGGCTTTTGAAATGTGACACAATCCATCTCCTTACTAACTTCTCCATCCACACAGCTCCTGAAAAATACCCTAGCATTCCCTCGTCTGTCGTAACCTGATACACACACTTGACCTAAAAATTGAATTCAGAACATAACTAAGTTAAAATATAAAATCATAATTGTTAACTGGAACATGCATATACTTATTACTTTGTTTTATGAATGTACACATAGGAGAATCACACCGACGAACATTCCACGTGGCTGATTCACGCTTGGCTTCGTAAGCTAAACCGTGTTTCGTGGTGTTCATGTTTTTGCCGGCAGCACACTCAACATTTGATACCTGTATTGAACAATAGCAAAGAACAAAAATTACTAATGTAGAATAAAATGCAATTGACAATTATAATGATTATAAAGTGATTCATAGTTTACCTTTTAAAACTGCATCTTTGCTTTTCTTTCTCTGAATATCAAAGATAACCAAACCTACTAAAAGTCGCAAAACAATAACAACTGCAACTTTCAAGATCAATGACCAATTGCTTTTCACTTTATCCTTCCAAGTATTTGTTGTAATGAGTAAACTTATTGACGAAGATGTCAATGATAAGATTGAGTAGCTCATTATGAATTAAATGTAGTTAAAAACTTAATCAAGCTTCTTATAAAACTCAAAATCAATAAAATGATTATTAACCCACAAAAGTACACCTAGCCTTACAAAGCAAACAACAAAATTCTAGTCAACAAAGCATAGCATGTCATATGATGATTTTGCATGTAAATGCATTAAAACAAATTGAGCTATGACATATGAACTTTTCATGGTAACCTTTAAGATGTAATGATAAATACATGATTTTATCTCAGTGATAATTTAGCTTAAATTTACCATTTTATTAGGAATTAAATATTGGAACATTTAAAACTGGCCGCAATTGCCCGACCTTTATTTTAAGAATCGTATGTCGGCATGGTTTAATTGGTCAAGTAGGCTCCAAACATGGTTTTTCTAACAACCTGTTTTTTAATATATTGTGCTGTTTATGTTGTCCTACATTGTAACTATTGTCTATGGTTTGAGAACAATTTACTAAATCAAGCCAAAATATTCTATAAATACAACCAAGCGTCTTATTAATTTGTTTGAAAGCCGCGTGTTCAAACTGAACTACACTTTATGGCCGATCTTTTCTGTAAACATTCAAACACAACTTTCATTGGCCTCTGGTATACACTTGCTTGAAAAATAAAATCTCAAAGTAACTTTGAAAGTTTTTAACTACAAATATTGAGGCATCAATGATGTAAAGAATTTAATCCTAACTCTTAGCAAAAATTGCATTGACTATTTACTAGATTTCAAAAAGCAGAAAGATGGCTTTATCAAACTTCGACGAACTTGCATTTAGATTTATCTCATTTTTCAATTTTTTCTTAAGTAAAGGATATTTTTCTATTTATTTATCCAACAGAGCTGTAAAGGATAGGACAGAAGAAGTTTCTGATTTTTGAATTTTTTACTTGATACCATAATTTAAAGAAAGAAAATGACCCTTTCAAATTTTGAAGGACTAGAGTTTAGAATACACTCATGCTTCAACATTTTCATGTAGCCGTTTCCACTTAAATTGGATTATCCTAATTCAAAACTTGTTTTACAACAATTTTCTAAGTCAACCATCCCTTTCTGTTTAACTACTATGTACATATATTTGTGGGGATGGCTTAGCTTCTTCACTCCGATATACCTCAGTTACCAAGCACACCACCAAATTCAAAGGATACATGCAGCTTTTATGGTTTTCATGTGGGCAGTTGTATAAGCATTTGTTTTAATCTTAGACGTAGGCCAAAAAAATGTGGATGCAGTTCTCTCAGCCTTTAACGAGTTTCGTAAATTTGCAGATGAGATAGACGAAGGTAAGCTTTATCTTCATTACAATAATACGTTTTCATACATAAATGAACATGTGTAAGTTAACCAGTTCATGTCGACATTTCTTAATGCAAGAAATGGATTTAAATTAGATCTTCAGTACAAAACGTTTTCCAAATCGGGTCGGTAAAATAGAGTCGACCAGTTCTTACTGTGTAGCCATTTTAGAAGAATAGTACTTCTCGAATTTTGCTAGTCGGCCCAAAATTTATTTTCGAAATGTATTTGTTATAAATCATTTTAGTGGAACCTAACCTAAGTTGAAGAAAATAACTTGATTTAGTCGACATTGTATTTGACGAAATGTTTTCATGGAATTTAGTCAAAAATAGTCGACCTACATTTTATAGTTTCTTTCTCGTACGATTGCACATGAGTACAATAAATGGAAACTATAATGCTAACTGAAAATATTTTACCCTAAATTGGTATTAGTACGGAAATAGAATGCATTACATGTATAGTTTGTTCTCAAAACATAAGACTTTCACGAGATAAATTAAATACTAACTGGTCGACAAAAATTCAACAATACTCACATTCAACTACTAAGGTTCGACTAAATAAATTCTACTATAAAGGGGTCTTCTATGTAATATGCTTTTCCACAATCAAAAAACGGTCGACTAAATAATTTCGGTTCCCTAAATTCGATTAATTTCAAAATATACTAAGAACAACACGATTCTATTATTGCGTCCCGTCCAAATCATCGCAAACAGCCAAGGTATTTGGACGACTTGTAATTATTTTAAAAGCGTTAAATAAAAAATAAAAACCTCAATGTAATCCTTTATGTAAAAAAAAAAAATTTTTATTCCATCTGTATTGATTTAGGCACTTATTGATTAACATTTTGCGCACTTAATTTACAGTCTTGTACAATGCGTTTCTAAATGAAGTATGACACTAGACGAAATTAAAAATTGGTCATGTGGGCCTAAATCAGGAGCATGACTATTTTTTAAGTTAGAAGGGGCTATTTTTAATTGGGGCAATATACTAAGCATAATCGCTAAAGTTAGCCACAATGTCACCAATAATTTATAAACACAATTTTCTTTCAGAGTACTGTGTACAAAAACCTGGGAGGTAACGAGCTCTTGGATTTAACGTAGGGTTTTGATGTGCTTTTCTGTACCTTTATCTTCAGGAGCAGCATGTGTTATCTCATTTGCAGCAACATGTGCAGAATTTGACGTGCTATATTTGTCTTTGAGGAAATACTGCCGGATCACAAACAACGTACTTTAAATACGATTTGTCTCACTGTTTTATGTCGATTTATGTTTGCTTTAATTTTCTTTTTGGAAGTTTTACGAACAACTTCTTTTGTGGCATTTGGTGTGGCAATTTTTCTTGGTCAATTTATAAGCTTTTTGTTCATTGTGCTTAAATATATGCATAATACGTAGGGTATTCCAAAAGAATCTGACCAAATTTAAATATCTCAGCAAGTTGGTGATCTATAGAACTGATCGTGGTGTGATTTGAAAGCCAAGATTCCAACTTAAATACCTGTAAAAGGATTTCTTCCTCGCTTTCCAAGTGTAAGAATAACATGTCACGAAAGAAAAAAATGGTTTCGAAAACTAGCAAATAAAAAAGCTTGAATGCGCAAAATCAAATTTCAGGGAAAATCATGCCCTCGAATGTTAAAAGTTATACGCATCTCAGACCTAACGGTTACTACATATTCAACGTCCAATTTATGCGAATATTTATTGACATGAATTATGATTTAATTCTTTCATTTAGCGAACTTACGTCAAGTTGAAAAATGGGTAGAAAATTTTCCGCAAAAACTCGGGTTTTGAACATGCCCCCACTTCTACGAAGTATGAAGAGCTAGAAATAAATCATTTTGCAGATTTTTAAGTTAGAACCTTGGCTATCAAATCATTCCACGATCAGATCTATAGATCACTACCTTGCTGAGATATTTGAATTTAAATTTGGTCGGATTCTTTTGGAATGCCCTACGTACTTACGACTTTTGTATTTGTTACACAAAAGTGTTGAAAAGTGTAATCTTTAAGAATGTTGAAGCATTTTTGCAGATCGTTGGAAACATGGTCATGTCTTAAGCGTTCCGCGCACTAGTTATTTACAGCTGGGCTGTGGTGAAATGTAAAGTTTCAATTATTGGACTTCCCTTCTATGGAACTTTAGTACTGCTGATGAAAGGAACAGGGATATTTCTTGTTATAATAGTTCCAATCAAATGCTCTGCTTTCGAATTAGCTTCACATGTCGTTAACTTACATAGACTGCTAGCTGAAATCAGATATGCTGAACGGCAAACCAGATTACGTAAATCACATAAACAAATATGCCAATCGATTATTTCCACTAGAATAACGTATGGACCATTTGGAACTCTTATGATAATTTTGCGTATAATGGATTCTATCTTGGTAATTGATTATAACGTATATGTTTGTACAGGAAGCAAAATTTATGAATAAATCTGACATCGTTTTTGAAGTAAAAAGGATCCTGACCAGGAAATTCATCGTTTTAAATAGACAAATATTCAATGCCTTCCATTTCCGTTTGCTATAAATACTTAATATTCATATAATAATTAAGACATCCATTGCCACTGGTAAACTGGCGGGTTCTTTGAAAATCTCTTCATTATAAAACACTTGTAGGCCTTTATTAGTTACCTTTAACTATGTTTTGGTAAAAAGTATTGGAGTTAATTTTTAACGATCCTGAATAAACTAAACATCTTCGTGAAGCATTCCAACAATATTCATATGTAATGCCATTTATATATATGTTGCGAAAGGTCGCATTCTTTTATAAATTAACATTTTTACCTAAAACGCGTGTACAATTTTTACGAAAGGTCAATACTAGATATGCCCTTCAAAGTTGCACAGAACTTGTATGTTTTTATTCAACGACGTTTCGGTAAAATATCGGTTTCGATGGTATTCCTATATATCATAACGTTATACATACGGCAATTTTAGTGTGTGATTATTAAAGATTACATGGTGTCGATTTCGGTTTAAAAATACTATATCAAATATAACTCAAATGGTGTTCAAACCTTTGTTATTGTAATATAATCCGTACCCTTGGAATTTTATAGTGGAGAAAAAATAACCTTGTCAATAAAATAATATACTAGTATGAATAATATGAGTGTTCAGTCAAGTCATGCCCATCGTAATTACTGTAAATGTTTTCATTGTCCTGTATGAGGGACAAAAGTATTCATAACTTCAAGTTTGACCCATGTATTTAAGCATCTTTTTTTTAAATTTGTCGTAGATAAAACGATCAAAGATTGAGTAATTTAATTAATTGAGTAGTTACACAAATTTGTATTTTTTCAATATTTTAATATTAGTTGTACTGATTCATTGCTCGTGTGTATTATCAATTCAATAAACGAAGTCAATAAGTTCCATAAAACTAGTACTTCATAATTTCCTATGTTTTAAATTGCTTGAGCAAGATAATGTGACATAATTCGGTGAATATGAGTGACGCGTATGTTATTTTAAACTTTTCGAAAGTAAATTTAAATGCTAAGTCTTAATCACAATAACATTTTAGTATGAGGTCGTAACGGACAATACACAAAACATTGTGCCGAAACTCTTTCATGTTTCCAGACATTGCTTTGAAATTTAGAATTTGTTTTAACGTTTCTTAAAAACCAGAAAACATGACGTTGTCTAACTTTGATGAACTTGGATTCAAACTACTCTCATATTTTAACTTTTTCTTGTGGCCGTTTCCACTTAATGGGAATTATTCCAATTCAAAGCTTAACTTAAAGTTTTCAATATACTGGAATGGTCCGACTCAAATCGGGGTACTTTAATCATACACACGCCTGATTTGGGTACCATCAGTTGGTGGCGATCGGGTGAAAATGAATTACGTTGTGAGCCTCTGAATGAACTGTCTGAAAGCATGATTTCCGACATAAAGGGCAATTTGACTTGAGTTATACACCTAATTGCAAATGTCAAGGAAGGTCGAGTGCTAAAATTATAATAATCTAATTCTTTTACAAAGCTTTAACGGAAGGTTCGAAAACTGGACTCGTTCCGATGAAAAAACGCCGCACAAATTGTCAGGACGGAGAGGAGCCAAGTAAGGATATAGTAGCATAACGTTACATACATTTATAATTTTTATGCAATTTGTTACAAAGCAAGACTTAAATAAATGATAATGACAAAAATGTTTAAATTTATTTCGTAAATTTTAACTTTATTTTAAAAAAAACTTTTTAAAAGTTCCCTTTCAAATTGAGAAAATTAGGCGTTCAATTGTTGACTTATTGAATTTAGATTGAGTAAATGAGCTCAATTAAATAGTATACCCTTTCACCTTTCTTCGAAGAATAGATATTTGACAGATTAACTAACTATAATTAACTATGTAATATGTAGTATCTTCTTTTTTAAAGAATATAATTTTCGTTTTCGAGCATTAGACGAAGTCTGAATCATGCGTGATGTACGTGTACGTAAATGCACGTGCATTTCATTTTACGTGCTTTTAGTTGGTTTACGTTGCTTGTCGCAGCAAAATGCATTCATGTTAAAGCATTAAGTATTGTTTACAGCGCGTCGAAAAACATGTGTGTTAAGCATGTGAACTGAACACAAACAACTTGTGAGCATTTAGCAAGTGACAGTAATGTTAGTAATGTGTAGGAAATCTTCATGTCACTGATTAATTTTAGAATTTTCCTTAAAAATAATTCGAAATTCATCTTTTTTATTATTTACCAGTTAATAAGTTTTGTTAGTAAAATATATTTGGAAGGAGACTAAAGGTGAGTTTTACATGTAAATGATGGCAATTACTAATTAAACTCCATTTTCACTAAAGAATGTCCTGATTTTTTACACTTAATCATTGCAAAAAACCAAACAAGTGAAATACAATACTGATTGAGTGCTTTCGGTTGATTTTTGTACAAAATTGAAGTATCTGATTTTGATTGTGCTTCATTATAGAAAACATCAGTAAGCAGTAAAGTTCTCACAAGAAGGGCCAACCCATTGAGTCTAAAATGACGACGACATCTCCTGCAGTAAATAGTAAACGGGCTATCAAGCGTAAATTGGACGAATCAGTTCTTCAAAAAGCCAGAGCAGCCCATGGTCTACCATTGGAGAGCAGAGATGACGATAATAAAGACGGACGAAGTGACGAGCCATCATTAAAATGGAGAAAGCCTAGACACAACACTGCTGAGGGACCACTTTACATGAAAAACCAGCAAAAATGAAACTTGGAAGAGGAAAGGGAAAGGAAAGTGCAAATTCCTCGCTCAGCTACAACATCTTCATCCCTGAAAAAGAACGATAAGAAAAGTAAGAAAAAGAGGAAAGTAAATAGAAGAAAACTGATGAAGAGAGAGCTTAATCTGCGTCTTTTGAACAGAGCAAAAATCCAGAAATCGAGCAGAGACATGCGATGGAGGCGATTACCTATCTTCAATTATGGTCTGCCAATCGAGATCACTGGAAATTGGGAAACGGAAGCAAACGTGGCTCCTGAAAAACTGTTTGAATGCTGAGCTAGTTGATGATAAGCGTTTTGAACTTTGGTTAGAATATGCAGCATCAGTGAGAGGATTTGCTAGGAAAGCCACACTTGATGAGATGCACCGTATATTAAAGACAAATGAAAAGTTTGGGGGTTGCGAGGAAAAGAGCGATAGCGGAAATGAATAAGAGTGTGGAACTGATGTAATGTATGAGCGAGCACGCCAAGTGATTCAAATGTTAGGTGACTAGATTAGTGTTTTCAATTCTGGATGTTATAAATAAATAAGGCGATTAATTTTTTTGACTGCACAACTTTGTCTCATGCTTATGTGTTTTATGACATTTTCTTCATATTTATAAGTTGCATCTTGTGGTCATGATCGAGAAATATTAAACTTTATAACTTACGCCAGAATAAGTCAACTAACAGAACATTTTGTTTCAAGTTTTATGTAAAAAATATGGCTTTACTCCGTTTAATCATCTTCGCTCCTCCAAACAATCTTTTATCATAAAACAGCTACATCTACAGCGTAACAGTCATCCTCACCCGTACCATAAGTAACAAAATTAGTACGCTAACAATAGTGGATGGTATTCTATTGTGGTTGCAATCGAAATTACAAACTTAACATTATTGTGTATAGCACGTGTAATATAATTGATTTGCCGCTAACTCTACGTAAATATATCGATAGTCTAGTTGTACTTTGTGTGTGTGTAAAGTAGCTATACAGACATGATTTACACTGTCAACGAATGACAATTTACAATAACATTTGATTTCGTGAATTGGTGAATAATACAAATTAAGTTAGATATTTAAGCATAAGTATAATGGTTACAATAAAGCAAAAATAACGTGAGAATACATCATTTGGTAATTGATAACGTGATAACATTTTGAAACCTCACTCACGCGCAGTACAT
>JAQFXM010003467.1:0-20105 GCA_034693345.1 Entomobrya multifasciata
TAATGGAAGGCAATATACTGTAAAAATGCAAAAGTTTATTTGCTTGCTGCTTTATGCTTCACCCTCTTTTTTTCCTTCGCAGAAAAAGCAACAATCCAAATTTATGCGTTATATTTAAAACCATCGACCTCCTCATCATATTATCTGTGTACAGCAGCGGTGTGCGTGTGTACACAAAATTTAACACACGATTTGTGTTTCTTGTTGTGTCGTGCATTGTCATTAGTTTATTTTTTGTTGCTAAATAAACTTTTAAAACGAGGATGAAAAAAGTTATGTTTATATGAGTGAGACGAGACAAGTTGGCAATCGGCACAGTTCATGTTTAAGTTTTATTGACTATGAACATAATATATGCTTAATTGTAGACAAACATTTAGCAGGAGATTTTAAAAGTTCTATATTCTACACCGGTATCACTGTCTCTGTACTCATACCTTTCATCTTTCACAAACGACAATTCGCCAGACTAACCTATTGCTCAAAGAAAATCAGTTCCAGGCAAAAAATTTAAATAGTAACTTAAAAAATAAGCATAACTTTTTAGCCTATTTATTTCCACCATTTAATTTCAAAAACCGAAAAAATCGCTACAAAGAAAAACAAAAACGGTATGACAATATGATAACATGCCAAATTAGGCGGAGCCTGTATCCAAAATATTTAAAGAAAAATAAATGGCTTGGTTTCATTTTGGAACAAGCCGAAATAAACGACATGGCAAGACACACGACAAGTTTCTATTTTTTATTGGAAAAGTTGAGAGGAGGAAACTTTTTCATTTTCTAGGAGGAAACATACAACTTCCCTGCAATTACATTGGCTGCACTGCACTGCATTTTCTACATTTGTTCACAAAAATATATCACTTCATTTTAGCCAAATGTTACGCTTAAATATACTCTTTGTTTAAAGTATACAAACAAAATTATGCATGTGTCCTTGTGTTACTTACATAAATTTAAACAGGTATACAGTCACACTCACAAAAAGCACACAGAGCATTGCATTGGTACAATCATAACTTCATCGCTTCTAGTAAGATAATTACATGTACATGATACAGCGATCGCTGCATCCGCTTCTTCTACAAAACCAGATTCAGTTTTATTTCCTTGTGACTGTTATGTTTCTATTTTTAGATATTTTTGTCGACTTTCGTCGAGCGAGATCTGCCGATCAACGACAAGTTCAATAAGAAAAAAAGAAATGGAATTGAAAAGTCTGTGTGTACAGTTTGTCATGTGGGCTAATGTGTACCTACTTAACCAACAGTCTATAGAAGTACATTAGTATGTCTATTATTTGTTTTCGAGGAAATACAAATGTAATTTTGAATAGCGTATTATTATTTTTTGAATCCTGTGAAATGAAAATTGACTCGCTTTTTCACGCTTCTTTATTAGAACTTACTTATTTATGATTGGTTTTTATTACAAAACGGGTTGATGTCATTAATTTCATTCATTCAATCCCTCATGCGTTGCAAATCTCAAATATTTTATACTGTTTTTCAAGTAACGTGGTGGAGCCAGTCTATATCCATCAATTTATTATGTATGCATCATCTGTACCGGTCATAAAATTGAATGAAGTGTTTATGAAGCACAAAAAGCAAGTTTGTTGTACCGACTGACAAAATGCTTCTTTATATTGGTTTGTTGGGTTTAGTATAGGAAGTCCAAGCAAATGCTTTGTAATTATCGAGGGAGCAGTTAGCACTCGCTTTTATGACCTTGACGATCTGCTGTATTACCAGAGTGGCACCTACTCGGAAAGCAATAAAATGACTTGTTTCTTTGCTCTCTTGCAACTCAACTCAATCGGAATGATAAAAAGAGCTTGTTTCTTCTCTCTCTAAAGAATCTATGTAACATATCGTTAATTCTCTAAGCGAAAGTAAATACTAAGAGAAGTGAGAGTCTAGCAAAGAAGAAAGCCGTCTCCTTTCCACTCTGATTTTCATCGTCATAATTTTCATTGCTTTTATACTTGCAATAATAATGCTTCCTTACCCCTCATATATGACATGAAATGTAAAATATACCAAATAATCCTGTTACATTTCCGTGTAAGCATCATAACTTGTTATTTTCGTACCATTGCCAGTCATCGCATATCACTCAATTTCCCCCACTTTTATTCATTGTTTATGAGATGACCGGCCGTTACAAGAAACAAAACTGCAAAATAAAAACGTGTTGCAATATAAAAATATCATCTGCTCACTTTACACGAACGATTTCAAATTGGAAATGGTACACCTGAGCAGTTATTATTGAGCCCCAAAGAAAAATTATTATGACATCAAAAAAATATACACCCAAAAATCCAATCTCAACTCGGAACTCTCACACTGACAGAAAGAGAGAGAGAGAGAAAGTGCAAAACTTTAATTTTGTTACTCCTGTCTTTCCTGCCTTTTCCTCCTCTTATATTTTCAACAGCTTTACGTATGTAGCTTCATGCCATCCCACACATTACTTAAGTACTGGTTATTGTGCACGTTCGTCGTCCATCGAGTCGGGATATTTTTTTCTCTTCTAGATATTGGAATGGGAGCAGCTGCCACTTCACGTACAAAAACGTCATAATTTTCACCACTGGTTCAACCAACCATTCTGAATGTTTGTCCTCACTCTCTTCACTCCTTCTCAAAGCAGAGCAGAGCATTTTCAACAAACCTCTCGTTCACGTCCCGTCCATTGTCCACACCAAAAATAATTGCTGAGACGTGACAAAAAGCATTATATTTTTTTCTACTACTGGACATTGCACATAAAGTATAGTATATATTGAGTTAAAATCTCTTCTTCGTGCTTGGACCTCTTCACTCACTTCTCAAGTGCAAGCATGTACCCATAAACCAGTGTAGGGGACAAACGAGACTTTAGGATGAACATCCAGCCCAGGAAAAAAAGAAAATCATGAAACGATCCCAAAACCAAAGTAAAGTCACCACTCTTTTGCCTTACCTACCAAATTTTTTCACGTTCCCCAGTCTCGAGATAACCTTGCTCATTCCTTTTCTCTCTTTTTTCAAGAATGATGAGGATTTTACTAATTCTTTTTCTCATTCTTTTACTTTACTCTTCTTCTATTTTCTTTTCTTTTTTTGGAGAAAGCGTGACCCTGGCACGACACAGACAAAACACATTGCAGTAAAGTACACACACGTACACCGTACATATTACCCATGTCATGTCGAAAAAATAAGCTGGAGAAAATGAGCTAACCAACTGCCAATTTTCTTCCCCTTCTTCTTCTCCTCCACTACCAGTCCCTTTACTTATGTCAAATGAACGCACATACATGCCTTACCACCTAGTAGATCCAACACCGTAATTTTCTCCAAGAAGTATACGTTAAAGCAAAGCCTATCATCAGCATGCACAACACTGCATTGTTCTGCACTCTGTAATTCCCCTTTTTTCTCATTCAGGTATTACAAATCGACTCACATGCATTGCCACCAGAAAAGAAGATGGATAATTTGAGGGGAAAAAAGAAAAAGGGCTCCTTCCTCTTCTCCACTCTCTGAAATTAACTAATAACAAGAAATTCTTCTTCCACTGCTTCTTCAGTAGAAGACGAAACGAAAAATAAATGAAAATACTAACTGGCAATGATGGTCTATTTGCTTTTATTTTTTTGAACTTGGAGGTAGTCAAGCTTAACGAAAGGTTATGTGGCAATGCTTAATGCTGCTGGTGGCACGTCATGTCATAGTCATCATCATGTCATATACTACCTATTACACACGACACCACTAACACCGCTATCACCTCTACCAATACTATTTGTCGATATTTGTTAATCCAGTCATTTCATTCTAGACAGACACGCCATTATCACAACGATAATCATTTCGTTCTGGCTGACATGTCTAGGCACAAAAATAAATAAGAATACATATAAGACGAAACGGACGAATGTACATAAACACCTACACCGTTCATTAAACTGTAATGTAAAAGGAATTCTTAACAAAAAAAATGTGTGTGACATGACACGAGAAATAAGACATGAGACATAAAGACTAAAGGCGAAAAAACGGGAGCATACAAAATTAGTAGAAAACTGCAACGGTGGTGGTGGTGATGTGGTGGGTATGTAATGTGGCATGGAACAAATAAGCATTTATTTCCTGGAATTACTCCCTCCTTCTTTGCCTTATTTAATTCAGAAAATAAATGGAATTATTCAAGTGAAATACACACACACACTCCCTTTCACAACATCAAAACTTAAGAAACTGTCAAGTAACCATATTTGTGTGGAAGTAAAGTAGAGGAAACCGCATGCACAAACCAAACCACATGAGAACTTTATTTAAAGAAACTTGATATGCAATATACATGCATATTAGTGTGTAAAAATAAGATCTCACACGTGTGACATTTGCGTACCACATGACATCAAATTCGACAAAAAAATTAAACTTCGCTCGCGTCTCGTCTCGTATGTGTGATGGCGTGTGTGAATAGATGTCGGATTCGGTTTTGATGTGACATGTGATCATAAAAGGATTGAAGAAAACGACAAATGCTACCATATTAACCGGTGGTGGTGGGGTTGGCGTAACATATCTTTGCACATTTTGCTTCATTTCATTTTCTATACGCTGCAATCATTTTCACTTTTATTTTCTAATAAGACCAAGTGAAAATAAACATGTCGTAGTCGTAACGTAAGGATTCTTTCCTTCATTTTCACTCTCTCTCTCTCTTTGTGTTATTATTACTTTACTGCTGATCACTTCATTTTGTAGGAAAGTGATTTTCTCCTGCGTTGCATCTTGCATTACTCTGCTTCTTCCAACTGCCAGCATATTACACTTTACCTTGTAATTGCTCCCAGTATGATTATTTTTGTGAAGGGATTCTTTCTGGGAAAGTGTAAGGATATATTACATCACATGAGCTATTATACAACTTTCACATAAGTACATATGCCTGTCAAACTGATCGCTGATCATGACATGAACATGAGAAAAGCTGCTGCTTGTACATCTCCAGAAAATTCCAGTGGAGAAATGAGAATGAAGAATGCACAACTTTCCACGGAGGAAAAACAGCAGGGGAACTTTGTTAATGAAAGGGTTTAGCTTATATAGCAATTTATATATATGGAAGGGTAAACGCATCAACAAAAACCAACCAAATACAAAAATATACAAGTTAACTGAACCGACAACTAAAAACGAAGAAGAGAAAAATCAGTGAAAAGACTTCTCATTCTTTTTTGTTGGATAACATTCTCTACGGTCTTCAGTGTTGTTGCCCTGATCATCTTGCTGTTGATGAACAGGAAGCACAAGAATGAAGGAAAAGAAAGTGAACTGTGTATGCATAAAAAGAAATACTGAAGAAAAAACATGTAACATAAAAAGGGTTAAAAGAGAGGATGAGAGGAAAAGCGGAAAATAAATAAGGGAAACTGTACAAAAGAGAGCGATAGATGCACATGACTAGTAGCAATTTGAACAGTGTGAAATAGTTTCACTTCTTTTAATTTTCAACCAATTTTGAACATTACTTTAGGAAAAATGGATGGGGGATATTATAAGCCGAAGCTATGAACTCTTCTAAGCAAATATTGTACTCTGAGGGAAAAATGGAATGAGAAAGAAGACCGACGACGGCGACCACATCGCACCACCACCACCATCATTTTCAAAAATAAATTAAACTCATTAAAAACCTTGTCATTTACTGGGAGCGAAAAAAGGACCAAAAAAGTAAAAAAGAAGTGTAAAGAAGAGACAAAGAGGCTAAGCAGCAGCAGTGGAATCACAAGAGAGGATGATTTTATTGAGAGAGAAAAAAGGATTTACGCAACACTAGCTAATACAAAAGAGCTCTCTATTTACTATCAACATTTTATTTTGTAGGCTGAAAATGAGTATAAAAAGTGGGGAAAACAAGTTATATAAAAATTGTATAACGCAACGCAAGGAAAAAAGGGAAAATGAAAAAGTTTGTTTGCTTGGTTTGTGGAAGAGTTGAAGTTGAAGCCATTATATGCAGCAGTAGTACAGGAGATGAGACGATTCTAAATGGGTAGTATACTTACTTGGCTGTTCAGGCCAATGAGCCCGGAAGGGATGATGTGATCTGATGTAAGAATGACTTTAGTAGAAAAAAACGTCAGAAGGAAGTTTTTATCGGGTAAGAAGTTTGGTGGTCATGTGCAGAAAAAGTTTGTATGCAGTACTTAGTTTGGTGGTACATACATACTTCAATAAGCTGTGTGTTGTTTTTAGGATGATGAGTCCTTCCTTACACGTCAAATATTTACACAATAGGCAGTAAGTATATAGGTGTCATTGTTCTTTTTGTTTTTATGTTTTTTCTTGTGATTTTTTCTTATTTCTGATTCGGAACCTTGACTTTATATATATTCGGCTCGGCTTCTTCTATGTAATTTTTCTAATACTGTTATCATTTTTATGGCTTCCCATTCCAATGCATTGTTTTGTAGCATGTTTCTTTTGTACTTTTGGTTGCATTCCGCCTCAAGCTTTTATTTGTACAGC
Organism: Entomobrya multifasciata; assembly: GCA_034693345.1. NCBI lineage: Eukaryota > Metazoa > Arthropoda > Collembola > Entomobryomorpha > Entomobryidae > Entomobrya > Entomobrya multifasciata. The sequence goes on from JAQFXM010003467.1 coordinate 6,539, forward strand.
ATACTTTACTACAAAAGACACCGGCAGGCTGTAACAAGAGCAGTCAAGAAAAAAATAAAAATACTGACGTGCTGTAAACAAGCCACTTTTACTCATTTTCTTTTCAACTTGACTTGGCATTTACGCTACTATCGTTCGTTTTACTTATTCTGCCTCACCACTACTCATCCATTCGATTAGATTATCTCAAGACCACACAACAACACAACGTACGCTTATTTGCCCAAAGTATAAATATTGGCTGATTAGAAGAGCTGCTTGTTAGAAAGTGAGAAAAGACAAGAGGAGATGAGAGGAGGATACCACACTGACTACCGACACTCACTTTTACTTTTACAAAACTGACTCTTAGCTTATAAAACAGAACATTTTGGAATGCTTGCTGTCATCTATACAACCGCACTGCTGCTGGTACTGACAGCTATGACATGATATGATGATGTTTTTGTTGATGATAATATTATTATTACGCTTCCAGCTATATACAACATCATATTTATCCATCAACAAGGAACATGAGTACAACAAAGTACAAGACAATAGAAAAAAGAAGAATACGTCCTAGACAGAAAATATCAGACAACAACAGGAAGAGGACTTAAGAGCTCTTCTGCAAGTCTACTTTCGCTAAGTTCGGAGAGAAAAAAACAAGGCAATATAGGATGTGTAAAGTAAGCTTTTTTGTTTTTACGTTTGATTTATTCACTCATCCAAAGTGAAAGCTTTCGAACCAAAACACAATACTCAAAATAGTCTTCGAGTACACGAATGTTTACCAAATCTGTACCATCACTGGCGTCACTATCTAGTCTGAATCCCTGGCCTACGTTTTACAAACTAATTATGCGTCATATTTTCAAATTACATCAATCTAGCAAATCTATGAGCTTGCAGTAACCTATTGATAAATCAATTTTTCCCATATGGGTAAAATGTTATAAAGACGTCAATACTTGCAGAAACTAATTTTGCTGTAAAATTGTAAACAATTAAATTTTTCGTCCACAATTCACATATACTTTTCAGACGTCAGAAGAAAGTAAATCAGGTATAAAACGTTTTACTTGCTTAAATTGTACCATAATACATAATATTTTATGACAATCCTTATATAAGCTTTTACATCAGTAGTCCCTTTTCCTTTTCCTCATTCATCTTTACACTTTCATTATGTCATGTTATGTTGCATCTACATAAAAGTTTTTCCCTTACCTTTTACATCTTTTGCTCGTGCCGGTGTAAGGTTGTTGTCTCTTTTATTTTTACGTGGACATAAAACTTTTTACGACCTTGTACAAAGTATCTTGTTTTGAGCTACTTTTGCTTGACATTTACTGCTAAAACAGTGGCGACAAATAATTTGAAATGTTACAAAAATTTACACTAATAGTAACTCATCCCTATAATAAAAACATATATAAACCTGTGTTAAGTGGATTGGTGTAGAACACAGAACAACACAAAGTTGTACAAAACCTTACTGCTAGAGATGCAATCATAATAATTTTCCTATTTTCTCTCTCTCCCTTTTCCGCTGCACTATCTTTCCGTTTAAGAATCCATAAAAAACGAAAATAAAATAAAACTTCATCCCCGCTTTACTTTTTATTATATCTTGTCATTTGGTTAAATTGTGATGACCTGACCGCAAAAATGGTAAAATATCGCATCTTTAGGAGATATAAACAGGCCAGCTTGCATTGCACCACCACACCACCGACCTTGTTTTACAAGACAGCTTATCTTCCATTTTTATCCTCTATCATCCCAGAAAATACTAGGAAAAGCGTACTAAAAATATGCTTACAAAAAAAAAACACGATACACACATAGATCACAAAGGCCATGTTTCATGAGCTATCAGATCAGAAGTGTACACATCATCCTCGCATTATCTTCATGTCAAAAGGGATAGTCATTTGTCTTTTCTCCTCTTTTCTTTATCCCATCCGCATCCGCTTTTCCCAATACATCAGCCTCAAAGCATGCTCCACCTCTCCCAGGAAAAAGTATCTTTATTGTCTTTGATTTTCATCCGACAAATTTCAACAGAAATCTTTCTTTGAGACTTTGGAGCCGTTCCTTCAAGCAAATTATCACACCAATAAAACCCTACAATACCTTATCAATATACACTACATTTTAGCCATACTCCCTTCATTTACGAACAGCTCCATTCCGATGCATTCCACCATACCACAAGCAAAAAAAAATTCTACCTGATATATCAACATTGTTATCCAAGTATAAATACAAAGCGGCAAGACAGAAAGAAAAGAACGAGTTCCTTTCTCTACATTTTTACTTTTTTCTGGTTCACATTTTTTTCCTGCTTGTCTCTCTGTCTCGTTCTCTTTTTCAGTAAAAAAATCTTGCACACTGCAACGGAGATAAACACACAAAAAAGAGAAAGAACGGAAAAGACAAGAAAGAGCAGAGGGGAAACGGAGCCGACAGAATTAGTGCTCCTTCTTTTTTCTTTTTCTTCTTGAGTTGACAATCGAGAGCCATATATTATTTTCACTTTTTTCTTCCACCACCGCCACCATCACCATCACTGGTGCATTCCTCTTGCCTACAGTGCAAGTCTGAAGGGACTAACAACATAATACATTTAAGAGGACAAGACAAGCCAGCAGACAAGAAGAAAGGAAAGAGAGAGAGAGAGAGGGAGCCGAGTTGAGAGAGAACACAAACAAGTCATCTGCTTTTGCTTATTTGGCCTGGCCTTTACCTCTCTGAGCTTACACCCGCAGCCGCCACTACCACCACCACCACCACCATCGAAGTTTTTTTCTTAGTTTCTTTTCCGCCACTACTTTTTGTTGAGAATTAAGAATAGAAAGAAAAAGGGAAAAGTCATGATGATCTTATCAAAGCTCTTAATATATTACTTTACTTACTTACACTTTTACTACAATATTAAGTTCACAAGAGTAAATATAAGAATTAAAGGTCTTGCTATATGTGTAGTAGCAGTGGTGGTGGTGGCGGTGGTCGTGTGCGATTTTGTCGCACTTCATGAACATGACGCTTTTTGACGGTGGAACAAGAAGGGCACCCCTGATAATATAAAGTATTATCTATTGCCATTGAATAGTGGAAAGCTTTATACCAAAAAACAACACACAATCAGACCATAATAATAAGAGGAGAGGGAGCCGTAGTACATTTTAAGATAAAACTTTATTATTATGACAAGCGGACAAGAGACAAATGTAAAAGTGGCCTTGTACACAGCATTCTCAGTCAGTTCACTAGATCGGTCTTTCTTGTACTAATTTACTCGAGAAACGCTTTCTTCATCTTCATTTCCTTTTTCGTCCTTTTTCTTTTGTTGTTTTGCTCTCTCTGTCTTTTTTTCTTTTGAATTCACCAGCTAGATATACTATGTGTAAAATGCATTTGGTTCTCTAAACTATTCATTCATCTTCCTGCTTTACTTCTGAAATTTTTAGTAGATAGCCATATTATTATAAATACTTACTCTGAGAGACAACCCCACAAATTATCACAATCTGATAGTTCAACCCTTGATGTTGTTGTCTTTTTCCCTGAGAATTAAACTTTTCCAGTTAAAGTAGAAATGCATTCGTAAGCTCAGACATGTTTTTAAATTAGTGCAATCATGTTTCTTTTCTTTCTTGAATGCTTGGCTGAGGAATGTGGCAAGGGAAAATAAAGTACACAAGATCAAAAAACAAAAGGAGTAAAAGTAAAATCTCGGTTAAGTGTAGAGCGGGAGAGAGCGAGAAATAAATGAGATGTGTGTTCATGTGTACTGCCCTGCCACTGCCACCACCATTTTATACTTTTGGTGTCTACTAGTTCCACTAATAAGTAAGTAAGAACAAGTGACTATGTGTATGTTTCGGTTGATAAATGAGCTGGGAATGAATGTGTGAAGTAAATAATGCAATTTTAGCCAAGAGCAGTGTCTGTACTGCTGCCGTAGAGGAAAAAGAGGAAATTATTGGTGTGCAGCCTAAGTGACATCATGATATACACAAGGAAAAAAGAAAGAAAAGAAGCAAAAGAAGAAAAGAGAAATGAATGAATGAAGGGGAAATGGGAAGAACCATGGGATTTTACTAAACGCTCCACTCTCCAGTCTCCCGTGGCATATCACACATTCATTCATTCAGATATACATACTACTACATACACACACGCATATAAAGCCTGCTCAGTGCTCAAACCAACAAAAAACACAGTGCAAAAAGCATGGCATCGTCGTATTATACAGCCGCCAAGACGCCCATTATCATTATGAGCTTTGGGAACTGTGTATACTCTGCAATCGAATGCACTACATTGTATACTTGTTTGTCAGGTTGGTTGAGGAGATCCTACGTCACTGCATAATGCACTTTTTTTGAGATTGTGTGTGAATGAGAGAGAGAGATGAGCTTGTCTATAAGCTCGCATTTCGTAAGTACGTTGCCCAGTTTTTTTCCTCACGTTCACATCACACAACAATAACAGTGCACACGCTTTCCTTTCTTTTTGTGCAGGGGTTTGGATGATTATCTAATATAATATGTAGTGATGTTGTTTTTTTGCTTGAGAGTGAGTGAGTGAGAATGAGAATAACAGATAATGAATGAAGTGCTAATGATAATTTGCCGCGGCCATATACATATATACATAATATATCCATGTAAAAGTTCACAGAGATAGATGTTCTGCCCCTCTCACACAGCTTACATGGCTTGGTTATATGTATGTATGTCATGTCAAGCTAACTGGATAAATCCAATCAAATGAAGCTCCCCGCTGTGATCTGCTCTCATTAGATACGGATAAAAATGTATAAAAAAATAAAAGAACGGCAACTTTAGTTTTTTCTCAGTTCGTTTTTCCTTTCTGTTGATTAGGAAGGAGGAGAACCGCAACGGCGGAAAATGCACTGGGTTTTTGGGCAGAGAAAGATGTAAAGGGAAATGAAAAAAAAATCCCAAGCTTTCTCATTAGTAGTGTGGTTGATAGCAGAGACAAAAGCAGAGAGAAAGAATAATTTTATTCAGATTTCAATCCACAATCTATGCAAATCACTGCTGCATACACACACAAAAAACTGTTTTTGTTAAAATCAAACCGAAAAATATACAGGAAATGTGTACAAAAAAGCCATGCCGCTCCTGTCACCGTCACCGCACCAAGTATAACGAGTGGATATAAACTTTTACTGGATTTTGTAGTTTTTTTGTTTTATCTCATCGATGCTCACTGGCTGTGTATACCTCAAAGAGAAAATAATAAAAAACCTGAAGAGAAATACATTTATTGACATGCACATAAAAATGAGGTTACGACACAAGGGAGTAAAAAAAACGACAAATGCGGTTTAATTGGAAGAACCTTATGGAAACTTTTGGCAATGCACGAGCCTGTGAGACCGCACAAGTATTTTGTACACACATACCTGTTTCACTTTCAACAAGAAAAACCACAGCATACAAATCACAATCAATTTTCTTTCTTCCTTTTGCCACTAAAACCTTGAAGCTTCCACTCTATACATATTAGTGGTAGCTTTTGTGGTGGATTGGTTATGTCGTAAAGTTAAACGAGGGATATTCTAATTGAAAAATAAAAAAATCTACACCAATAATGTTAACTTACAAATATGGATTGAGATATAACTAAGCATCTCATATATTCTTCGTGCTTAACATTTTATTTATTCAATGACATAGGCGCGCATGGATAATAATTTTAAAATATAATTTTTCAGTGCTACTAACTGGCAACAATTTGAACAAAACCTTTTTAAAGGACCAACACAATTTTAATTTTCGTTACAACTAGTTCGTTTTAGTTTTATTTTGGCGCCAGTATTTTATTTTATATAACAATTTCGGCATTATAGCACATAGATAAACTTCTGGTCCATGTACAAGATAGAACATACTAAATTTGACATTCAAATAGTATATTTAATGCGTACTGTCAATTGTTCCAAAAATGCTTCGAAGTTATAACGCAATGAGAATGAGACCTTTATAAACATTGACAAAGTCAAGATGGTGCTCCATATTATTATTATTAAAACAATGCTTATACTTATCAGATCCACATATTTTGCATAACATGTAAAGAATGTAATGTTCTTCGTCTTTCCCTTTTTCATCTATATTGTCTCTCTTTTTACAAGAAGTGTCTACCGCAGCACTATTGCTTTTCTCCTTAAATTTTATACATATGCATGAACTATAGCAGTAGCATACTAATAACACCCTCTGCTTTGCATAATGCATATAACCTGATATATATTTTCTATATAAACACACACTGAAAATATTTATGAAAAGGAGAAATAGAGGAAAAAGAGAAAAGAATGAAGTGAACTGATGAAACTTTTCTTTTTAATTAATTTCGATTTGAATGCTCGACCGAATCCTTCTACTTTTCTGATTTGTTTCGTCTGTCTCTTCTCTCTTCACTTGAGCCCTCCTCTCTCCTTTTCCCAAATTCATTTTCATTCCTTCAGATAGACACATACACATTTATATAAAGCTATTCCACTTCCATGCCTTGCTTATGCTAACTAACTAACTAACTTGCTAATAGAAGGACTTCATTTGCTACTTATAAATATATCTACACCAACTTGTGCATATAATTTACTAAATTTTTCACAGTATCGTCATTGTACACTTTTTCCTCAAACTCATTTCATGATATATTCAACCATTCAACCATCCACTTCCTCCTTCTACGAAAATTCTCTTCCTCGAGAAACAGAATCCATTAGATCACTAGATCTACAATCTATCCATCCAACACACTTATTATGTATGCATGTATACATATACCTATTCTTTAATTCTCAGTATTGCTTTTACAAAAAAATACACATAAAAAATAAACCAGTAAAATTCCAATTCATTTCCAAACTAGAATTCCCAATACTCTCTTTCTCCAAAAAAAAATATGCTAACAAAGTTGTCGCGTAATTGATGTCGCAGTATAATACTAAGAACTACTCAAGCCTATCCGTCCACATTTTTTATACCCACAGGGGAAAACTCCACAAGAAAAAAAGGGATGTTTGGTGGTGGTCATAAATAAATAAATAGATTCTAAATGCGCCACAGTATTTCTAACCTTGAACATCTAACAAAATGAAGCCATATTATACCCAACCAACCAGGGAATCGCTTTCATTTTTATTCCTTTTCTAGTTTTTTTATTCTCTAGTTTCAAATTACAGTTGTGGAAAAAATGCGTTTAAAAAAGTAATAAAGATGAGGTTTTTTTGCCTCAATGATGATGACGATGATGATGTTAGCTGTACAAACTGTAAAAACTACTCTGCCTAGCCTATGCAATGCAATATGCTTATAAACCGTAAAAAAGGCTGATGGAGGAATGTAGTATACCAAAGAGCCTCTAAAAATACATTTTAATTTTTTCCTTCTCTTTTTTACTCTCTTAATTTTCTTTTGGTTTTTTTCCTTCTCATCAACAACCTTATGTAGAAACAACGAAAAAAGGGGGCTAATGAAAGTAAGAAGAGAAAATTAAGAGAAAACCTGTTATACTTCTCTCTACTGCTCTTTTACTTTCAACATCACATCATTTGACGGCGTAACTCGGCAGCATATATGTTTTAGTGAGCTTCTGAGAGTTGTGTACTCTTTACCAGATGGAGGATGAGCTGAACCGTGATAAAAAGTAAAAGTAAGCAAAGAAAAAACAACAGAGATGAAAAAAGAAAGTTTCTAAAAGAAATTTTTAGAGAGTTGATGCTCACTTTTACTCTTAGTCATTTTTTTAAGAAAAAGGTTTCATCTTGCATGATTAACATTACACTTTTTTACCATTTTAAAACATGAAATAGTTATTAGCAAGCAGCCAGAGTGAGCCAGTCATGCGTTGATTATAATATACGTAGTTTGTATCACAAGCAAAGCCAAGTCAAATATAATTAGAAAGAGAGATGGTAGAAATGACGTGGGAGTGATATGTACGGTAGAGTGATGAGGATATTTTCAATGTGATTTGATTTCCCTTTCCCTAAAAAATTTTCACTGGAGTAAGTCATCATGCATATTAGAAACAACCAAAAAATTACGGTGGTATGAATAAGGATGATAATGTGTTTGGGATAAAGTAAAGCAGAAAATGAGATTTTCAAGTTTGTAGAAAGAGTGATGTGTTCAATGTTGGGAAAGCATGAAAATGCAATCATTTTAAACATGTAATGATGAGGAAGTAGGATGATGGTTCATATTCCAATGTAAAACTGGCAATGATTAGGAAATGAAGAGAAAACTCGATTTTATAGTGATGATGAGGATGATAAGTGAAGAAAAAGTGGTGGCATTAAACAAATAGAAAAAGCCGATCCATCATCTTTGTTTGGTGCTGCTTGTTCACTTCTAACTTTGATGATAATGATTATTAAGAGAGGATGATGATTATGATTATGGGTATGATAAATTTATGAAACTTTTTTTGTATGCTAAACAAACTGGTATGATGGTATGACTTTAATTTCAATTACAGTTCTGGTCTTACCGGGACTCTTACATTAGCGCATCAGCTCACTTTTAGGAAAAGACAAAAACGTGTGTGGGAAGTGCTTACCTGAAAATCAACAGACAAAATATAGACAAGTTAGTTTATTAGGTATACATAATACATATAAGTGGATATAATTTATATAGTAATAAATATTTTATATGGATTATATCATAATATGATTTGTGAATAAACTTGTTCTTGAACAGGAAAGTGCATTATTCCAAACAAGTGGATAAAATGCATCCTTCCTTTTTTCTTTTAAAAATGTTATGTACAAAAGGACGTTTTCTTCATGCCTCAAGTAACTCCAAAAGGAAAAAAGCCCATTGGTATCAAAAAGTCGGCATTTTAAAACCACTATATTTTCCCCTAAACAACTTTACTACTTTTTGCATGGGAAAAATGACATCATTCCTGTTTTTTCTCCCAAAGTACCCCCACTTTACTTTTCAGCTGGATATTTTTCTTCAGTAGGCAATATAAAAAGTGCACTCAGACACACGCATGTTTTGTGTTTGTGCATGTGTGCGTTATAAATACATATAAATTTTTATTTTTTGTGGGAAAACCATAAGAAAATATAATTCAATAAATGAATAAATGAAAATGTGCGTACGTATATGTGGCAATGATGGTGAGAGTGATAACGCAATATATATCAAAGTAATAATGACGCAGTATAAAAAGTGGTTCAGGAACACATAAGAAAATTACACGATAAAGATATGTGAAATGTGACCAAAGTCAAGAGTAAAAATAGAAAGAGGCTCTGACGACAATGGTGATGATGATCATCATATCATCCGAAAACACAAGACAAAAACAGTAAATTTCTTGGAAAATTCAATTTTGACAGTGGATATTATTATTACTCTGGTGGATGAGTATCACACATACATTTCACTTGACTCACAATGATATCATCACAAAATAGTAGTATAATAGATATAAACTTGCCCACTACCACCACCACCAACCATCTCATCTTCATATCAGTCTACGATTATTGTTATGAATGTTCATACATGTACTTTTATTCTTTTGTGTAAAAATGCATTCTCTTCTCTTCCTGAGAACTTTGCTCACAAATATCCATCCACCAAAACCGTGTATATACAGTAATCATAATACATGGCCAGCAACTTTTATTTCCCTTGACGTTTTATTGTCGATTTTTATTGCTGGGTGCCTGCCTGCCCAACCAAACTGATATATTAATTTCCCCCCTTTTTTTCTTCGTATCTCTCATCCGTTTCATCTATGTTTGTAGGTTGTAACGTAACCCATTCACCACACCATTCTTACAAACATTTTCCCCTTCTCTACGACACTGGTCACTGGTGGTCATCCTTTTGATATTTTGTACCAGTAGGATAAACTGGTACCTTACAAAGAACACTTGTTCCTGCTCTAATGTAATGTGTTCATAATGGGAAAATAGGAAGAATGTTCTCAAGAGCATTATTGTCAACTTTCCAATTCATTTTTTTTCTCTTCTTCTGAATAAAATATGGAATGCAACTAATGCACTTTTACTCTTTTTTTAGACAAATAAAAAAGGAGACAAGACAGGCTGTGAAAAATTATGATTATTAGATTCTTTCACTTTTGTAGGTTCCAATGAATGGGAAATGAAATAACTCTATTTGTATTTTTGCAAACCGATGTAGAAAAAAGGAGCACGAGAAGCTTTTCTTATTACGGTTTTACGTGACACCTTTATGTAGGCATACATTTTATATTTATTTATTTGTACTTTTTCCGAGTATGGAACAGCGTCTCAGCATTTGTGAGTCAAATAACCCAACGTCACAAGTTAGGCATGTCATAATAATAAAAAAGTGTTACAAAATCATTCCAGTAAAATCACGAAATCGAAACAAAATGAAAAGAGTGTGTGTAGAGCTAACATTATTTTTACTTTTAGGATGATCATCCATGTTTATAGTATTACGGCAATCTACATCGAGATATAAGCTAAATAAAAGTCAAATATGAAGCGTTGTATATGCATTTCAAATCGGATAAAATAACAATCCACATGAAGCTTAAAGCTTTTCTCTGAAACATACACACTTGTTTTTACACGTCTCAAGTGAAAAACTCTCAAGTGAAAGGAAACGTGAGCTCTGACGCTGGCATTTACACAACAAAATTCATACTGGACATATATATAAATTGTACATGAACACTTTTTCCCACCCACATGGTTTTCTTGTGCGTCAAGGCAGAAAGCTTTATACCGAAAAAAGGGTTACCATATTATTGGTATAGTGGCAGATATTTTCATTTGAAATGGATTTCGACATGGCTTGTCATACATTATTAGCTACGCCATTTCTATCCACTTTATTTCTGACAACGACACTTTTCCGAGAAAATTCGATTGTGCCACATAACTTACATAAAAGTAAAAAAGACTTTGAGTTGAGTGAAAACAGTGTACAATATAATACATATGTACATAGTATACTCAAATGTGTATGTGGGATATGTGTATTACGAGTAGTCAACCGTTCATCAGGAAAAAGTAACATTATTTCACTTGTTGTGTTATGATATTTTGTGTACGTTCAGCTACTGTGTGATTGGATGATGATATTATATTACGTCTTTTATGCTTAGCTTGCTCGTGTAATATAGGCTAACATAAAAAAGTGACACGCTTCAGTTGAGATAACAAGCAAATGACTTGTTCTTTATTTGTTGCCGTCATCAAATATTTCTTTCCTTTTTTCTACCGACACTGTTTACTACCATATCACATCACCCTTTTTCAAATTATACTTCACTGCACAGCTATTCTCAACTGTTCATGCTGGGCTCACTACGTGATATTTATAGCATTTAGTAGGCAGGTAAGAAAGGCATGTAAATCTAATAACCTTTACACTTATCAGATTAGTGACAGGTGAAGGTGTGAGAGTTTATTTTGTCTTGTCAGCTATTTATACACATGCCAGAAATTTGTATAAATTTGAGTGTAAAAAGCCTACACAACAACAGATTTCGTTTTTCTCATGAATACAAAAAGTAAAATATGTTTGAGCCCTGAAGGCATCCCATGTTTCTAGAAAACTAGCGGAACAGAACAGACAATTTTTTAGTTGAACACAGAACGCAGTTCTTATTTTATTTTCAAGAATGGAAAAGGGGAAGCAAAGCAAAAACTATTTTTCAAGTAGAAAAAGCTCTTAGATTATATTCTTTATAATACTCATGTCCTACTGTCATAATCATGTCACAACATTTTGGATAATTATACAGATGACGAGAAAATGATGAAGAAGAGGAGCGACTTTTTCAGTTATACTTGCATATATGCATGCATGGATCCACAGATACAAATCCTCAAAAACTCATCTCATCCACATCATTATTATTATGATGAAGAAGAAGTGTAGTAAAAGAAGTAGATAAAATTTTCCCGTCCTCTCTTTTTCCAAGCAATAGTAATAACAATGATGTAAAAACAGTTAATAGTAATATGATGATGAGTGGGGAAATGGTAAAAACGGTAATGGAGATTATATGATATGGGGACAGCACACAAGAGCAATAGTGAAAACCAGTGCATTTCTTGATTGGGGAAAAGAGAGAGATAGGGACAAGGAAAATGAATGAAATGAGTAGAAGAGATGGCTTTGATAAAACCATCGGCAATAACATCATCCATTCATTTCATTTTATGTGGACCTATGAGTACTGTACAAAATGCATTGGTTGGGTGTTGTTCTGTGGTGGTGGTATATCGTCGTCGTAATAATATCGTTATCATCATCCAGTTTTTAATGAGAATTTCTTTTCCAGAACTTTGCTAGAAAGCTTCTTATTCTTTTCGGTATTCTTTTACCATTTCTTTCTACATATTTTGGAATAGAGAGAGAAAGAGAGTGAAGAGGAGTCAGTCATTATCTGAGTGGAATTCCCCCTGAAGCTATAATCAAGTTAAAATGAAAGCATGCAAGAGAGAAAAGAAGAAAATGAATGGGTAGAAAATAAAGAAAATTTTGTACTGCGTAGCATGTTTCTTAGGCATAAAATTGTAAGATAATGCATTTTACTATTGCTGTGTGGTATCTTAAATAATATTACTATCTCTTTTTCTCTGGCCAACAGGATAAAGGATATTTCCTGCCTTGTACCAACCAAGCCCAGAGAACATAACATGTTGGTTGGTTTGGTGCAGTGGTGGGAAAAGTGATGCGAACAGGAGGAAAGGTGATTAAGACAAAGAGGGAAAAGAAAAGGAGGAAAAGGAAACCGAAAAACAAAATTTGTTTCTCACTTTCACACCACAATAGCAACTTACTACCGCAACACCTTATGCGTTTAAGTACGTACATTTAGAACATCTTTTGCTGCTCATTATGTGTCCATGTCTGTTTGTGGTTTTTGCCTTTTACACCGCTGCTTCAAAGTGATTTTGACTGATTATTTGTTGTTTCAGGGGCGCCTGATGTGACTAATGTCTTATAATTTTTTGTTCAACCAGTATCCCACAGTCAGACTTTCCCTTGTAGTAATTATGGTTGAGACATTCATCTTTTAACATGTTAAGTATCGATTGTAAGGATTCGATTTCCGTAGCAAATAGAGATAACAGATAACAAACAAATCTCTTTTCATGTTTTCAAATGAATAGATAAGTCCACCAAAAAACCAACCACACCACTACAATAATGTTTGAATGTATTCCATGAGGATTTTAATGTAAAAGGGAAAAAACCGATGTAAATCTATTGGACATGAAAACTTTTTTACCCTTTCATCAATGCTCTCAATACGTAACCAACCAAATCACACATCGTCTGGAGGATCAATCCAACAACATAAACATCTTATTTTCTTGTCGGACAAACACTACAAATTTGTTACGCTGAAATCTTGGAATAACATACTAAAACCTTTTCAGATTTTTTTCTCAAAGAATCTTAGTCTGGGAATCCCGTCTGGACAAAATGTTTACAGGAAATGTTATCGTGGTATTGGAATCTCCCTTTGCCTTCTTTCAATCGAAGGATATCATCTTGTT
>JAQFXM010003468.1:0-20104 GCA_034693345.1 Entomobrya multifasciata
CTAGAAATATTTTGCTTGCTGGTGATCTCAAACCAAAAATTGCTGATTTTGGGTTATCCAATCAGCTCCAAAACTACGCAAATTACGTCAGGAAGGGAGATGTATGATAAAATTTTCGCTTTTACTTTTAAAAGCACGTATACTGCAATTTAAATTGTTTTACCCATTTCTATAATTTGGAATAATAGGATCTTGTGCCTTGGAGGTGGCTCGCAGTGGAATGTCTTCAGTTTATGAAATTTTCCATACAATCTGACATATGGGCATTTGGGGTTTTACTTTACGAATTATTTTCGCTCGGCCAAGTTCCATTCGCGAACCACACTTACTCAGAACTGTTTATTGTTTCGTTATGCCACGGAGAGAGATTACAGCGGCCACAATTTGCTAATGAAAAATTGTAAGCTGTCAAATAAAATACTTTTAATTATTAATGTCTAGTCAAAAATTAAAATTTGCTTCATGTATTTACAATAAGGTATCGCATTATGATGGATTGCTGGAAACATTGTCCTGAGGATCGGCCATCATTTCAGTGTTTGCAAGATGAATTTAAGAATATGGTAAATTGATATAAGATAACAAATTTTAAAAAATTGAAAAAGAAACGTTTAAAAACTAAGTTAACTATAAACTCGAAATGACAGTGTGCAGATTCGGAACAGAGAATGCTTCAATCTGTTTCCAGAGGGCACGAGATGAAATCGGACGTACAACGGGAGCCGGAGCAAGACAACTCAACAGCCCACTTGTACATGAATAATCTTGATCCTATTCATTCAGAGGAAACAATCATTGCAGAAAAAACCCGGTATCAGAATTTAATTCATTAAATATTATCCAATTTATATGAAACAACAAATCACCAGCCTTATTAACAATGCATGAAGAACTATAAGAACACAATTTAAACATAATAATAATTATATATTATACTGATAGAAATGAGGAAATGATTAAGAGTACACAAAACGGATACGTAACAGAACTAGAGCCATCATCAACATGCCATCAAATAAACCACCAAAGATACGTAAATCCAGAGCAACTACCTCCTCTTGAAATGACATCTGCAACACCCCAACCACCACAAGTCACTTACATAGATTGGAATGCAGTACGCTGATATTTGAGCTACTAAACTGGACTGTTCCTAAGGTCCTCCATAGAACTTGAGACTGAGACGGCCACGGCCCCAAACTTCTTTCTGTTGCCTTTGCTTGCACTTTTGTTTAAAACTGGACAGCTCCTGTTGAAAAGTTATTATGATGTTATTTTTTTGAATGTACAAATCGTTCACATTGTCTTTTTCTATAATTTCAAATAAACAAAACTTAAAAACAAGCCATGACTTACCGTTTGTGGTTGAACATTTCCAAACATGACGCAAACCTATTGTTACAGCTAAAGCATACAAATCGGTTGTCGTGAACATCAATGATTTTGTGAGTATTTCGCATGTGGCTGATTAGATCCCTCCGCTTATAGAACTGCTTACTACAAAGATCACAGTTAAATCGTGGGAGATTTTTGTAGAGTAAATGATCTCCCAAAGTGGTCAACAGCCTAAACTTGCTTCCACAAGTGCAAACGTAACCCGTTGTGTTCTCATCACGCTGGTGTACTGTTTCTGGTGACGAGATGGCGATGCCATCAAAATTCGCTCTCTGTTTATGTGGATAATCCATTGAATCATTGACGTTTCCTCTGTCTACTGGATAATAGTCAAAGGTCATCATTTCATAATCCAATTCATCCGAATACTCATCATCCACTGTTTCCACCCATTCTTCCTGCCTCAAATTTAGCTCAATTGCGGGCAACTGTGGAAAATAATTTAACCACTACAAATTTCCACCTATTTATTAAAAAATATGTGTTTATTTAAATATGAATTAATTTACTACTTACTACTACAAAGTAACCGATTTCATCATCAGGTGACCTCTGATCCTGGTCATTTAACTCTACCTCTGGCACCCACATATTACCCATTTCTGTAGATCCAGTGCTCCCAACATTAAGAAGTAACTTCTCTAATGTTTCATTAGTCTTCCTGATTTCTTCAAGCATTGACGTTTGCCTTACTTCAATCTTCTTGAAGCTTTCCATTGTATTCTTTTCAACCAGCTTCAATTTTTCGTTTATCTGAGTCGCTGCAGAATCTGAGATAACAGTTTCCTCGGTGGAAGCCTCAGTGTTGATATTTTCGATAGCTTCTTTTTCCGGCTCAGTTTGACACCCTTCCTCTCGTACTTCAACTGGTTGAGTAGTACTTGGGAGTACTTTATCCTGATCCGGTTCCAAATTATCCTGATTCTGGATTTGCTTATTTCCATGAATATCTGGTTCCATTAAGTTGACAGCACTAATGCTCTTTTGCCGATATTGTTGAAAATCATATCGTGTTGCATCCAGTTGCCTTTGTAATTCCCGAGCAAGCTCCAATGGTATTATTTCATTCATAGTGACTTCCTTCTGAAACGCCGTATTAACATTCGGCAATGATGCAGATGTGCGAATCTTCACACTAGGCAATTTGGAAAGTTCCATTGATCGGTTTACTGTGTCTCTTATCGGTACCAGAGCACTTTCTCCATTCTCTTTGTCGACGCTGGCAGTCTCTGTTACTGGAAAAGTTACTAATCGTGGTATAGGTGGCGTTATTTGACCATCATCCTCTTCTTCCATTTCCTGAATGTTTGGTTTGATATCCAACTTTAAATGTGCTGTAGATATTGTCCTTTGAGGAACCGCTACAGTACTTGGGCTTGTCCCCTCCGATGTTATGGGTTGTGGCAACATTGAAGAACAAAAATCCCCAAAGGTCATGTTCAAACCTTGGTCTTCACGCTCTTGTTTAATTACTATGTTAGGATTAAGGTCCATTTTTACGATTGGAAAGGGTTTAGAAAACCTTTGCAAGTTGCTTTATTCAGTTTTTAATATTTACTGGATAAAATTTAAAATATTTCAGAATATTTTCAGGAAATAAACATTGGGTAGTTTTATAATTTGACAGGTATGACGTATGGAATCTGAAATATATCCTTCATATACACCTCACAATATTATGTGAAGCATGGCTTGAACAGTGAATTCATTGGTACATTAGTTGATTGGCAGATCATTGTAAGACGTTTACAGGAATCTGACTATCAGACTTCGTTTTCCATTTCCTTTAAAGGTATAATTTCCATAATCCTGGACAACATGCATATTTAAAAATGAATGCATGTCTTCTTACGTGTGATGCGTTTTTTAGCATTCTGCTTTCTTAAGGTGTGGAGTTTAAGACAGAGTGAGTATGCAGTAAACATGCTTTGATGCGTTTGATGCCTGAAATATTCCAAATTGTATTCATTTGATAACTACACCTTTTCATTATAACTGATTTACATGAAGTTTGGTTCCTCCGTAGTAATCCCGCTTTATTGGATTCATCTCTAGTTTCTTGTAGAAAAGAAAGAATATAAGCAGAGAGACAGTTCAAGCAAAGTTTAAAGTGAATGAATTTAAATTAGGCTATATAGAAAACGAAAGAATAAATTTTTTAACTCAATATGCGGTTTTTGGCATTGTGACAAGTACAATAGAAAGGAATAAGAAAAACTTGGTTTCATATTACTATCTGTGAAAATGCTTCACAGCACTGAATTCTAAAGAAATTTGTACTTTCTTTGTGTACTATATATTTGAAATACAGTACTTTTTCATCTGGTATAATATTATTAGTTTAAAGCTTAAGCAAATTCTTTTACAAATTCTTTTTCGAGAGTACGTGTGTACAGGAGGGTTGTTTTCTTAAGTGAACTTCTTTCCTCATTGAGCTATTTATGTACTCTAGTAATCATGTAGAACGGAAAATCTATAAAAACTGAGAACTATCGGTTCTTGAGGAATATAGCATGCTTCAAAATTAGGGCAGCTGGAGTGCAATATTCAATTTATCTTATGCGTAAAACGTCGATCATCATCAATAGGCGCATTGACATATTGTTGCCAACTTTTTTCCTCTTCACCTTGACTTGGCTCCGTAATGTTGTCAAATTCTCATTTTTTGTGCCTTGAAAAACTGAAAACGCTCTGGCACTCCTATTTTCTGCTTTTTACATTAATTGTACGTGCTCTGTAATTCCATTCATTTGCATATGTTATGCTGGTCGCCTATTTTTCATACTTCTAATTTATTCCACATACAGCATTTCTATTCGCCCCGACAGTTGTCTACATTTTATGAATACCTTGTTTACTCAAACAGTTTTACTTAAGGAACCTGCAAAATAGGGTTGACATGTAATATTTAATAACCTATCCAACCTAACTAAAATACAAGATGCATATTTTTTTGCAAAAACGGGGAACCAACTAACCGACCTTCGCTGGCCTAAATCAGAGTTTAGTACAGTTCAAGCACACACATGCTACTAGAACTCTTTCATCCTGGTTGATCTTAAATACACCCGGACTTCCGTTTTCTCATTCCGTTCTATGTATGCAATACGGATTTCCTATTTGAACTTTTGCATTACCCAACAACCCAACCCGTGCTTCAAGCTCTTTTACATAAACTGTAAAAAAGTCTAAAACTACTTACAATGACAGACGCTATGCTTTGGAAAATGTAATGAAAAGGGAACAAAGAATCATTCGTTTACAAAGTAAGGAAATGTTTGCTTTAAAACAGTTAAGAAAACAAGAGATCCACTGAATGTTAGATACATATATATTTTGGCTACAAAGCGGTTTGCTTTATCAGAAAGAAACCAGCATCTGCACCCTTTAAAATCTCTAAAATACATAAATACCTAGTTTTTATGTTTTCTTTTTTATAAAAAAATTTGCATACTAGCTCTAAAGCTTATATTTATAGAGATGCAAAGTGCTTTATAAAAATGGCACATTGGCGAATTCGCAAAAAATGATGTTGTTTTCGTGATGACGGTGGTTTGGTTTGGAATGATGGTTTGTGCAAAAAGCAGAACTAAAACAGTTGTGCACATTGAGTCTACCGATATTATACTTCTTTCACGGGAAGGAAACGGGACATTGCTATTGATGTTGATGATGATGTTGTTCGAAAACATCCCGACCGACATAATGAATGTAGTATTGCATTGCAACCATAAAAATAACACGAACCCACTTCCCGTACATCACACACAAGATTGCTGCATTTTTTCCTCTTATCATTTTACAGATAAAGTTATATTAACCTTTTTTGCCACTACATCATCATTATCATTCCCGTCCATTCATAATTTTAAAAAAATCCTCTTGCTTGTCGTGTCATCACCTTTTCATATTAAACTCTAAAATTCTTGTCAAAATATCATAAAGCATCATCGGATGCATTTGAAATCTGATATGGAATCTTAATATAAAATAATTTTTTATCAGCTCACGAGTTGCAACCCAACTCATAAAAAATATTTTAGTGTTTTACCAGATATTATTACATCTTTAAATTTTTAGCAAGGTCTCGATCAAAATAATATGGCTGAAACGGCTGTACCTCCAGTTGTGGCTGACGATGAAGAATATTTCTCGTAAGTTTTGCTGAACCTTTTTTTTAATAAAAAAAAACAAACAACTTTACAACTTTTATCTATTTTTATTACTCTTGCTCTCGCTGTTTTCATAATTTATTTTATGAGTCATGTTACTTTGCTCCTTTCACTGATTTCGGGCAAAGGATAAACCAGAACGGGTATGTCCGTCCGAATCTTATGATTTTTTGGCAACGCAATGTTTGCCTAAACGATGATGATGACTAATCGTAAGTGCAAAATAGATTCACCAAAATATGTTCTGGTGTTGGCTATAACAAGTGTAATTGGTGAAATGAGACCACGCACAGTACTAAAATTTGTCATTGTCAGTCAATCAAATAATAGGCTTCTTAAAATATAAATGTTTACGGAAGGAAATATAAAGCTATCCATAAATTCAAAAGCGTTTTGAGTACAACATTAATTCAATTCATGTTATGTATGTATTACCAAGTATTAAGTATTCGACATTTTTATAATATAACGAACTAAAACGAAACGATTTTCTGTTTTTTTCTTACATGCATCTTCATATCCCATCATGATTTATGAACTGCGTGGGCGCATTTAACGATATGACTTCAACGCAACGCTGGGTCGCTGTTCCTGCCATTTCACTCAAACAAACGGCTGAACACCATCATTCAATTTCAAAATCATCCTCACTTTCTCTTATAATTTCTGTTTCCAATGTCAAGGGCCGATGAAGCCGCCAACACTGGTAATGTCAGTCCTCCTCCACGGTAAGTTGATATAATAAAGTGATAAGAGTTTGGCAATATAACATGTTTATAAATTAGCCAATACATACAATCTATAGATTTATAAAAAACAATTTTTAGTGGATTGAATATGTATTTTATTTTTGCACACAGTTTATTTTTTAGAGAGAAAAAGTCGAATGTGGGTTGAAAGTTTACACATGTCATTCTGAACTTTTCAAAAAGCTTTTCAGTTTCAGTGGTGCCCGTGCATTTATTAATGCAGGAACGCTATTTTAGAACCTCATTGAACATTGCTTAATATTTTCTTATTTTTTATGATTGTTTGTCTTTCGGTGTTCAACCGTCTTGTTTGGGAACATGGGAATGTGCTAACATATTTATTGCATATGGAATGGGGAAAAAATGATATTTGGAATCTTTTTTCGACGTTACAAATGGATTATCGTGTAATATCCTGTGCTATTTGTTGACGATTTAGTGACTTCCAGTAAGTGGATAAGTTAATAAATTTACTTAAGTTATAAAGTTTAATAAATAAAGTAAAATTATATAATATTTTCGTTTTTATAGTACTCCACTTCCACCCGACGTCATGTAAGATTAGAAAATCCTAAATTATTCAGTTCAAAAAAAGTTCAAGTCCATATTTTTTCTATAAATTCGAATAAATTTGCAGGGAAGAGCTAACGCAAATCACCAACAAACTTGTTAAGGTAATTATAGGGTTGTGGGCTGTGTAGTCTGTTGTGTGTGAAATTCATTAATGATTACTTTGTAATGTTGCGAGTTAGTGCTCTAAATATTCCATGCAGCCAAACTGAAATTGTGAGTTGTGTTATGAATTTAGTTCAAGGAAAAAAGAAATCCGGAAGTAGAAGATGCATTGCAGCTTTTTATTGAGGAATGGAGAACACAGACAAAGACGGATATCGATGAACTTAAAAAGCTCAAGGAACATGTTTCCGTTCGAAAAGTACATTTCTCACATTTTTACCTGATTTTTGACACATGCATGCCTTCATACATAATTATATGGAAATGTTTTTAATTGTAAGGCTCAACGTGCAGAGGAAGAGGCCCTTATGGCCGACATGCGGCGTGAAGAAGAAGAAATGAGGATTCGCATGGCTGAGGAGGAAAGAATAAGGAAACAAGAAGATAAGATAAAGAGACTTCAGGATGCAGAGCTAAAAAGACAAAAAATGATGGAGGAGCAGTCAAAGGGCAGAAATTTCAAAATTGCATCCACTGTGGTTAGTTTTTTCAAGTATTAAGTTTATGCTGTTTTGTGTTTTTTAGGTAGACAAGTGACATGGAATGATTATTTTTTTATTTAATGCAGAAAGAAGAAAAGGTAGATCAGACCGCTACAAGGGAATTAAGCAAAGAGGAATATGAAGCCATGAAAGAAGCCGCTTTGTCTGTCATTATTACTCCATTAGAAATCGGGGGTCTCCGAAAAGAGCGGCTTAAACGCAGGGCTCAGGAAATGTGGGAAAAAATTGTTAAATTAGAAACCGAGAGGTATGACCTGGAGGAAAGGAGAACACGCCAAGAATATGATGTTAGCAGAAATTTTGAGAATTTTTTAATGAAAAAATCCTGACAAATTGAGTTTTGTGTGATATTTTTTCATTTAAAATTCTAGTTTAAAGAACTTAAGGAGCGTCAGAAACAGCAATTGAGACAAAAAGCTTTGAAACTTGGTTTGGATCCAGAGTAAGTAATTGTTGATTTTGAACAAAAATTCAGTTCCATCAAAGAAACACATTTATATTCCTTTTGAATCATTTTTCTTTCAGAGCATTGACAGGAAAATACCCGGTAACTTTACTTTATTCTGGTCATTACTTTCTTTTTAGTCTTTACTTACTACATTTAATTCTCGTTTTAGCCTAAAATCCGAGTTGCTTCTAAATATGAAAAACGATCTGACATGAAACCTTTTGTAGAAACAAAGGGGCTGTTTGAAGGGGTGAGAAAGCATTTCCAATGTATCTTCATTCGTCAGCTACAAACTAGCTCTATAGCTCAAATTATTCTTTTTATTTAAGGGTTTAATTGAAGAGACCAACAAAAAGGTTGACAATGAATGGCACAAGCGACAAGAAGTCTTCACAAAACGAAACCCAGAGGACCTGCCACCATGGTTGGCTGACATGCCTAGGCAAATTATTAAGCAAATTGAAGAAGAGGAGGCCGCCATTAAGGCAGTGATAATGAAGGAGGAGGTAGAAGGAAAGGTCATACTGAACGCTATTATGGGTATGCTTGTGCCGTTGACAAATTCGTACTAATGTATTTTTTCTGACAATTTTAGGAACAACCAGTCGAAGAAGGTGAAAACGAAAATGCCGAGGAGGGTGAGGCAGCGACAACAGAAGCAGACGAAGAAGAAGCTGAAGAAGAGGGCGAAGCGGGGGAAGAGGAAGCTGAAGAGGAAGGAATTGAAAAGAAGGAAATTGTAATTGAAGACGCAACGGAAACAGCATCAGAGGCCCAAGCAGAAGATGAGGAAGAGGAAGAAGTTGTCGAAGAAGAAGAGGAGGAGGAGGAGGAAGAAACGGCATCAGTAGCAGCTACATCTGAGACAGCTGCCGAGGAGGAGTCAGCACCTCAAGCAGCCCAAGAAGTTGAAGAGGAGGAGGAAGAAGTTGAAGAAGTGGAGGAGGAGGAAGAGGAGGATTAATTACCTACCAAATATTTATTTTATGAGTTAAGTGATTTGTGTACTGTCCATAACATTGTATGACGCGCTGTATATAATTAATAAGAGTTACATAAATATTTATGTTAAATATCCAATGTTCCAAAATATTGATGTATGTACATTATATGAATATGACATTTAAGGAAAAATTAAACTTCAAAATGTATTCAGTTTTTGCCAGAAAGAAATATTTGGCTCATTTTACTTATTGCTCGTCAGCCGAAGTTTCATCAGGAGGAAAAATCTCAAAACTTTTCTCGTAAATAAATGCATTATCCGTCAAATCTACCTCAACTGGGAACAAGTTGGCATTTTCTTTGCTCAGCTCATGCATATCTTCATAAAATTCTGCTAATCCTTTAGAAAGTTTTTGCAGCTGTGTTGCAACATCCTGCACATGTTTGTTATCCAACAGTTCCAATTTAACCTGTACATCCGAACGTAGCTGCGCAAATCGTGCACGTGCCTCTTGACGACAACGAAGAACTAATCGATACTCATAATTCCCTGTCTCCACACGATATAACGGTTCTTGTACTGATGCATAATTAAACTCCTCATCGTCCATTTCCTTAACTTTCAAGCAGAACGATAGGTACTCAAACTTGGCGTCTGCATACTTGCCTATAGTCAACTTTGTATCAGGGATAGCCTTGTGCAGATATGTGCCCAAATCAGATAAAATCTACATTTAGAAAAAAATTGAAAATATAATGAAACATGTTCAATATGAAAACTGAGTTATGCATGAATATTTTATAGTCTTATAACTTCTTTTTTTTCATTTTATATAACCTGTGATATATATACATACATATCATAAAATGAGACTTACCGGCTTTAGCTTTTTCACCATTTCAACCCCTTTCTTCTCCATATTTCTATGATAATCTGCAAACTGAGTAAACGCCAAACTGGCTCTGGGTTGAGGTTCTCGTACTCCAATCACAGCAAACGTTTCCCCAAATAATTTTATCACTCTCAAAAGTTCCAGATATGCCCTGAGTAATCTCTGCGTATGTTCCACCAGTCCCCTGTACATTACTTCGGTCCTTTGCAAATCTGTTAGCTTTTTCACAAGGTTGTCATTGCACAAAATTGCTCGGGAAAGCCCCAATGCGTCTGCAGTTGCAGAACTCATGTTTTCCACCAAACGATGCTTCACTTTCTTCAAAATAATGTCCAAGCTTTTCCCTTGCGCTGCGTCTGCATGTAGTTTATTGTACGAGATGGTGACTTCATTCTAGCAAATCATGCGCATGTTCTTTTTTAAACTTTCGTTTCAATTATTTTGAAATAAAAATTCCAATTTATACTTCAATTACCTTTATGCTTTGAATCATCTTTGCCACCTCAACCTTTGTCTTGCCCTTTACAGAAACGTTGTTCACTCCTGTAATCTCATCTCCACTCTGCAAAGTTCCATCTTTTGCTGCCGGTGTGTTATCAAAAACCTGCACAATATACAGACATGGGCAATTTGGGGCGCCACCACCAATACTTATCCCGATCATATTGGTGTTCCCATCTTTCGTGATAGTGATCGACCCAGATGTGACCTTAAGGCCCCTGTAGTATTTTCAGAAGTTTAGAAAATATGAAATTAGTAATTACTCATTTCTTTTACTAGAATCAACACTATAGGTTTAGATCAAAGTAATGTTGTATGTTTGTGCATAAAATTGATAAATAATTCAAAAAAGCAAACAAGCTAACTAAACATTGCAATTATAGTAGACACCACAAAAAATACTGTACATACTGCATGTTTTCAATAGTTCACCACTTCCAAAACAATACTCCAGAGAAATACTGTGCACTTTATGCAACCCAAACAATTCAACTAAATAGTGAGATGAAAAGCATTTTTGTGCGTCAAACCAAATACAACACATATCACCAATGATGGTGGTTTATGTAACGCTTAAAAATTTCTTTAGATGAGCGTACTGTACACAAATTTCTACAAATAAGTCCATCATACTATTCTATTTTAGTTTTTTTTGTATGGAAAATTACAGATTATCATGCTGATACAAATCGATGGGTAGCCATGAATTCTCCTGCTGCTGCAAAATATCCCCATTTTTGATTGAGTGAATTGGACTGTCAGTTTGAAGCATCCTTTCCACATCTCGTTCATCCTCATTATTATTATCATCATCATCATTAATTTGTACATTTTCCTGTTGCGGTTGAACCGCAGGTTGTATAGATGACGATTGGACGAAACCATGTAGCTCTGAAATTTCACTAGCTACCACGGAATGTGACTGTGGGGTTCGTTTGTTAGGTTTATTGGTTCCACTTCCAGGACGGAAAGGACTCAACTGCTGTTGAGACTTGAGTGAAAAAGGACCATCATCGTCAATTATGTCTACATTGAGATCTAATAGCAAGGGTGACGCACGAGGAGAAGATACTTGATTTGTATTGATGGACGAACAAGGCTTTTTGCGATCATCTCCTCCAACAGCACCAATGGTTATACTGGCATTTAAATTGCTGGAGGATGTTGTGGGCGGAAAAGTCTCGGTTAATTTTGTGGTGGCAGGTGTGTTATTAGTAGTTGAATTGGTGGTGATCGTAGCATTTATTAAAGTGTTTGCTCCAGAAGAAAGGTCAATCAAGCTCTCCCTAGGTGTATGCATTAAGAGGTAACACACAGAGAGAGAACAGAAAAGGCGTTGCAGTAAAATTTACAAGTTTATTTTACAAAATGACTGATAACATGATGACATGTCATCAGCCCATACAAAAAATTATTCTGGATAGGGAAATTTTTTAAGCTCACATTTAAAAAAAAAATCTTAATAAGCCCACATTGATCAAGCTAGCATGATTTAAGCAGAGATATTATAATACTCAATAAAAATGATTTAACCGAAAAAAAAAAATAATAAAACATACATTCTATCTTCTACCATATGCGGAGAAGAAAAATCCATATCGTCATAATCATGAGATCGATAACGACTAACACTAAAGGGCATCGAGGGATCGGCTGAGAAAAAACGATCGAATTCTAGATCTGGGTGACGAGCCCGATGGCGATAATGATGATGAAGATGATGATGATGATGTGACATTATTTTTTAACTGAGTACTTTATAAGGTCAACAAAAGTGAAATATTTTCACAAATACTAAAACAAGTAAAAAAAAGTCATTACAAACACAGTAACAAGCAAAATAGGTGTATTTTGTATTGTCGTGATTCACTTGTTTCAAATTAGCTACAAAAAATTAAGAAAAGAAAAAATTATTTTCATAATGCATGCTGCTTTCGTAATGTATATATACTATACACACTGAATAAATTTTTAAATATTCACCTGAAGTGACACAGACACATTTAAAAAGATAACCCTATGAGGTAAACTGATGTGAGTTCCTACAAACGCATGACTTCACAGCACATTGATCAAAATTAAATTGAAAAGATTAAATGATAGTAGTAATGTGTTGTGTGCTTTCAATTAAAATTATTTTTAATTGATGATATAACTAAAAACAAAATGGAAAATTTTAAAACTTACATCTTGTCTTCGTCCAAGAAAAACTCATCTCCAAAGTCCAGCATACCGTCAAAGGGAAAAAGCAATCGGGCTGGTTGAAGTCCAAAAGGTGAAAATGCCAGGTTGAATATAATTTAAAGAACTTTGTATTACGTTTTAGAATTACTGACTTGTTACAAAAATTATTTGCACTTTTTTCTCATTCAATGTCCAAAAGTAGGTTTATAAGTCATTAAAAAACAGTAAAGTGGTTGAGGTTGATTTCGATAATTTAAACTTTCAATAGGAAGTCAGTGGTAAAGCGAATATTATTTAAAAGCCAGAAATGTTGTTATGCACACTTGAGGCTAATTTATGAAATATACATCATCCTATTCGTTTGTAGTACCACAACCACCTCTTCGATACCACGTTATATTGATCAATGTAGTAGCATTTGGAACAAAAATATTTACTGTATGTTTGTCTTTTTAATAATTCCATGTATGTATTTATCGTTAAAATGTATGCATTTGGACAAATGAAACCTGTCTGTGTCCTATGCAATTAGTAACATCTGCGTAGCAGTTGTTTTTTAAAGCTACATTTTTTGCTATGATAAAAAAGCTTCACAATCACAATCGTAACATATAATTTTGGTACTACTTGTAACGGGAAAGTTTTATTCCAGCAGCTGCGGCTTCTATCAAGAATATCAAGATAGCCAGACAGAACAGAACGATCGATATTTTTAGTTGATTATGCATTGCAGCTTTACCTGCGCAGCGCAGTAGAAGTAGATGTAGTTGGAAATGGAAGCGTTCCAGAAGAACTGTGAACAAAGTTTGTTTTTCACTTTCCCTTTCCTTCGCTTTCTGAAAGTAGCTGTGCTACTTGCTTGACTTGCTAAACTGGAAAATTGAATTAATGATCCTAATGGGATAATATTCCAACGTAACATGTACCTGTACACTTAAATATGTAATACATTCTCAAATTACCCCAGAGAGATATTTTATGCAAGATGAAATCAATAAATATTTATTTGCATAAGCGTTTGGTGTATTTACACAACTTTTCGTTTACCCGTCATTTCAGCAGATATATTCCACGAAGAATTCTAGTTTTATGGAGCCAATCGTGTGTCAAAATGATGCATGTACATAAATAATCTGACAAATCAATAGTGGATAATCAATGACCTTTTAATGAGCCGTCATGCTGAATGATCGCTAGAAACAATGCAATTATTGAAAATATTAAACATAATTATGAGCGAATGAGTTCCAGCACCCGATTGGTTTGTTAGAATGATTTATGTCTATTATATTGCTTTGAACATAAAATTGTGCATGTGAAGTGATTTATTTGGTCGTAAAAATAGAAAAAATGGGTATCTTCAGAAACCCTTTTGGCATTACGTTTTTGGGTTTGATTTTTGTAATTTTAACACTTTATCAAACGTGCAATGGAGTCTCATTTCAAGTGACGTTGTATGATAATAAATATTATAAAGGCAAGTTATCATTTTCGATATATGTTTAAACTCTGTGCTGTCTCTTTCGTATAATTCAATACTTTATGTTTGGGAAAATTCAGGAGGAAGCAGAAGTTTTAATGTCAGCAGATGTCACAACCTTTTCCATGTTAATTTCAACGACCGCACATCCTCCATTGTGGTGCCACACTGTGCCAATCTTTTTGACGGCCCCTGCTGTCAGGGAAAATCTAAGAGAATATATTCTAGTCTGGATGACCTGGAAAATATACAGTTTGATGACATGATAAGTTCAATTAGTCCTTGTGGTGAATATACAGCACCTGCTCCTCATCAAATTCACGAACAGTGGTCAGGTCACGGACAAATTATGACCAAAGTTGCTGAGGGTTATGAAATCGTGATTTATTACAGCGATGAAATTATTAGAACCGGTTTACGATCCCATTCAGAATATCTGCGAAGATTATGGAAGCATGTGAAAGCTACTTATGGAGAATTTGGACCTGAAAACAGTCGATTATACGCATTCTTCCATGCCAGGGTACCAACTTCACTCTACCTATTTAATTCAATACAGAGTTACTTTGATATTCAGGGAGAATGCAGAAATATAATAGACTTTGTGGGGAAAGAAGAGACAGCTTGGTCACGATCCTTAAATGGAACAGAGGACTTGGATGTAGTGACACATGAAGTAGCACACATTGTTGAATGGTCAGCAAAGGGAATTCATGGCTCTCCAAGTTATCAAATTTGGGATGATTCTGCATGGGCAGAAATTTTCACTTTTGATGTTTACTACTCCCTAGGACTGCGAAAGGAGGCGGAACGATGGTATTCCGAAATGGTTAATAGTAAATATGAGTTTCCGAAGCACGAAACTTATTGGTTCAGGGATTGGTTCTTTCCCATTTATAAATGTTGTGGTGGAAGTCAACTGCTCAGTAAGTACTTTGAAAAGCTTTCCCAGCATTTCCCACGCAAGGAAAGTGGCTGGGAATATGCCCGTGACATAAATTTGGGAGAGTTTGTACATTTCTTCAGTGGAGCTGCCAAAACTGATTTGAAGCCATACGCTGTGAAAGCATTTAGCTGGGATAATAAATATGAAAGAGAGCTGCTGGAAGCAAGAAAAAGTTTTCCAGAAATTTGGTACTAAAATTTTTCTCATTTATTTTTTGTAATAAAACTGCATGAAATAAAATTTGTACTAATGAACTATTGACTTTAATTGTTGTGTTAAATGTTATGTGCAGTGGTATTCACTTTCATGTTAAATTGTTTCATTTTTAATCTCACTTGGGTTATATTTAATCGAGTGATAGAGCAAGAATTCAAATTTTCTCGAATTTTAGAAAGTCTTAAGACATTTATGTGGCCACCAGCTTTACTTGCAGTGCTCCTTTTTCCACGCCACCGGTTCGCGAGACCAAATCGTTTGCGGGAACGATTCTTAATTCTACGTCGAAGCAACCACTTCTTTCTTGCTCTTTGTCTTCCAGCAAACTTTGTACGAATTCCATACGCAAATTTGCGCACATTTAAACGATCAAATGTACCATGAATATTATTCCTGTGATTTCAAAAAAAGGAATATTTAATCATACAAAGTTTGTTAATATTCTCAGGCACACACTTACCCCAGATACATGTGATAGGCATCGTATTGAACTTGAGGTTGCACAGGTACTTGAGGCATGACACCCTGAGCCTGCATCATTTGTTGGTTCCCCATAACATTGATCTTCAGTGGTATCCTCTTTAGAACAACTAAGTAGCCTTCACCTGGCGGTAAGTAGGGATCCTGGAACACTATGTATTTTTTATTTAGTTCCCTTTCAGCACGAATGAAAACTGGTACTTTAGGTTTGCCATAGGGGAAATATGCGACACCCATTGGGGTTGTTCTCTGGAGAAGAATCCGATTCGTTTCCATATATTCGCCGTTAATTATTGCGTGACCCTTCACTCCAGCTTTGTGGTTTCCCATCGTAAACATTTGGTTTTTGTTTCGGGCACGTCTGTGTGCTTTAGCGCTATACTTACGTTTCACACTGCCAAATGAAAATGACTGGAGACTCATCTGTTTGCAAACAATTATCTCTACAGGAATACAAATTAAAGCTAGGAGAATAAGAACTACTGACAGGGTCATTCTTGAAGTGAAAGTTATGCTTTCCATAGTTTGAAGCAGAATTCAAGATAATATATTATTCTGCTATTTTGTTATGAATGATGTCGGGTCAGAAAATTTGGATGTGTATGATTCATCATGTAATGAATTACAATTTAGGCTGTTATTGTTTTTTAATCGTATGCTATTGTTTAAAAGGAGAATGAATTGTTTAAAGAAAAAACTCGGTTATATATTGTGCTTCTTATCACATATATACACTAAACAGATAAATAGGTTTTATTCTTTTTCGATATTTCTATATTATTTTTTTCGATATAATGTGATTAATATGCACAATAATATTATGTTCATTTCAATTTGATTGGAGTGCAAATACTATACAGTAAAATAGAGAGTGACATGAGCAAACACAGAACAAATTGTTTTCATTGCGATATTTATAATAATCATTTTGATTGATAAGTAATTTATAATTCAACGGCTACACTAATCGGACTATATAACAAATCCATCTATAATGGTTGCTAAAAATATAACTATATAATTAAATTTGAGTACATATTCATCTCATTCCACATGTTTTACAACTACTATACATACTCCACATTTCCCACAAGATCATACACATGTTCAATATTTTTTCATTAGAATTGTAACTTTGCAATTAACTTTTAGCAGTTCACAGGTCAATCGTCGATAAACACATCAAATCTATAAAGTTATAATTATTGAGGGATGATTTGGTGTCTCAGGGTCGAGGGGTGGTGCTTCCATAGGTCTCTCTCTACGACTGCTTCTCGATGGATAAGAGCGCCGTCTTGGAGTGCTCTTACAGATCTCATTTCTGTAAAGTATTTAATTGGCACACCAATTTTACTTTCATTCCATTTAATCATTGCATACCAGAAGTATATTACTCAATAGATGCGTTTTAAGTACACTAACCTCTCATTTAGATGAGTCCTTAAATAGTTTTTGTCGACAAAAATGTGAAAACATTTGTCACAGCCATACAATTTGTCCGGTACTGTATTGTCCTTATGATCTTTCAATACATGGTTTCTGACAAGAAAGGGAAACAAGAATCGTTGATCACAGTCAGGTTTCAAACATTTGTACCGAGCTTCGTCAGTTCCATTATTCTTGACATGCAGCTTCATTCCATTTTTGGTGGTGGTTGAATGTCCACAAATACAACGCCACACCCCACCACGGTCATCCATTATATCAATAGGAAGTTCAAATCTATCAACAGCATGGGCAACTCTTTCCTTCTTAATATTACTCAGGGTTTCCATCATGCTTCCTGGCACAGTGGGAGATGGTGTACTTGATGGAGTATTCAACACAGACCGACTACTGTAGACACTCAAAGTCCCAGGCTCACGTTTAATGGGAGCCTTTGAAATCCCACGAATTCTCTTCTGTTCATTGCTGCTAATATTTCCGGATGACTTCCTCCGCTTCATTGGTGGCGAAGATGCCGGTGTGTTGATTGTACTTGTGGTACGTTCGTCCATTGTTGCAGGACCCCGATCCGCCATGTCAGTGTCAAAGATGGTATTAACATCACTTACTATGTTGTCTTCCATATCTGATATCTGATTTGAGTGCTTTAAACACAAATATAAAACAAATATACGTTAAAAATTCGGAAATATTTTTCTGGAGCACTATCTACTATCTATATAGCAAATAATTATTAAAGGTACCTGGGATTTATTTCTAATAGTCTTGTCGTTTGCTAAATCGTCCAAGTCAATGTCATAAAGCTGCGATCCTGATGTATGAAATCCACTTGAAAAGATTGAAGGTCTTCGCGTACGCACCCTTGAGTTTTGCATCCCATCTTTTGGAGCAGCAACAGCACTCTGCGATTGCGATCCAGTTAATCCCGACTTCTAGAGAAAAGAGAAATTACGTTATGATGAAAAATTACTTTCATACTATTTAGCATCATAAACATACAAAAGGGTAAAATTATATACGTATGTACCTTAGCTTTTAAAATTTCTTCAACAAACAAAATGTCAGGATCGTCTACTCTCATTAAGTTCGAACAGTTCCTAGTGTCATCACCGCAGTCATAGGATTCCTTTCTGTCAGTAACATCCATTCCCTGTTGTCCTCCATTTGAACTTCCATCAACAATATTCAAGTCATAGCTTGCATTTGGTTGATTGTCATAAAATACATTGTCTCCATTAGAATTCTCTGACAACTCCTCTCCACAATACCCCGATTCAAGTGTAGTGATTGTTGTAGAGTCAGACTGACGTCGATCCAGTGATACAGCTGCCAATAAAACACTTCCACGATTGTTATTGTAGACTGCAGAGGTGCGGGTCATTCTTGTTATTCCATTAGTGGTATACGGATACACATCTCTGGAAATGTCAGGCATGTCAGTCATTTCTTGTTCCACGCCCCGATTTGTTGGTGCTGCACAATGAACGTTGTTTACGCCTAACGCTCTGCCTCTACTTCCACCAGCGTCGTTGATCAGCTCCCTTTCCTCCATCATGGGACTACATTCCCGGCGGAAATAAACCGGAGATCTTCCATTCCCTCCAGGTCCAGGAGCACCACCACTATAATCGTGAACGTCTATCCAGCCTCTGGAAATATTTTCTTCCATTCTACTAAACTTGTCATTGACAGTGCTGACGAAATCATCCATTTTTGCCCCAAGTCGACGTAACTCCACTCGGTTTTCCACGTTAAGACTGACCAAATCTTTCAACAACTTTTCTAATCTTGAATTTGTATCATTACTAGGCACGCCGTGCAAACGTTGTGCGCGCATGTGGGATTCAAAGTCTTGATTAGAATTAGCAAAATGTCTGAACATTTCTGGATATAATGTGCTCAAATTCTCTCGGTGACGAGTTCCATGTTGCCCCGAAAGTTGACCACCGTTGTGGCCAGTGTACCCGTTCGTCGCCATTTTAATAACCTTCTAATTCTCTGACTGAATCAAATCTGTAAAGTAAATGAGAAAGCAGAAGATGAATTATAAGTATGTTCAACGTTTAGTCGAGTGCTTACAAACTTCGTTCTAAACAAGTTCAAGTGAAAGTAAAATACATACTTTGAGAAGCCTAACGCAGAAGTTTAACGATAAAATTAATCAAGAAGTATTCAGTCTCACAATACAATTGGCCTGAAATATGTCGCCACTTTCTACAGTTTCAAAAACTATTGAGTTGAATCGTCTACTAGTATAATTCATGGAAAAGGTCTTCGACGAGTACATACATTTCTAATTTATACAACGATCAACTCTCTAACGTAACCGTATTCTCGTAACCTCCTCACTTTCACATTTTGTGTTCTTCTCCAAGAAAAAAAGAGAGGTTTATAACGCAAACAAATTGCCTTTGGCTCTCTTACACTTTGTTTTCAGTGAACATCCTAAAAAATATAAAATGGGAAATGAACTTTGAACTTGACTTGAACCTTAAAATATTGCAACTAAAATCTAAAATCTTGCAGTGCAATTCAAGCACATGAATCTTAGCCAAACAATAATTACAAATACACTGGCTCAAGCTCTCCACTAATTTCACACCCACACCTCCTCACCTGCACCAACCTGTTGTTATGTTGCGTTGCTCCCTCTCTTTGTTTTCGATTTCGTGTTCGTTCGCGGAGCAAAATAGAATGTTTACCTTCAAATCGTCAAAATAATCTTATTTTCGTTTCATACTCAAAAATCAAAACACTAACTGCGCATAATTATATTAAAATTAAAAGGGTGCCCTACGTATTTGTTTTGCCTAAATATTGTGCAATTACATTAACGTTACCCATCACACACGACAACCACACGTATGTCCTACAAAAATAAAATAAAACAAGGAAAGCGAACAACTTGGCAAAATAAAAAATCTCATCTAATATTCACAATCAATTTTCATAAAAAGGGCTCCCTTTTCCTGGACTTACGTATATTCTTCCACGTCTCACATTTTACATTACAT
>JAQFXM010003469.1:0-20100 GCA_034693345.1 Entomobrya multifasciata
ACCAGACTTGTATTGTCTCGATAAGATGTATCCACAAAAGGCATGTCATGATAACCCATATGTTTCCTTATGATCTTATCGATTTCAACTGAATACCAAGTGTAATGCACATACCGAAAATGAATGGAAATCAAAGTGTTTTCCACTCGCTCCCAAAATGTCATTGGAGGCTGAGGTGCAAATAATTCCAGTTCCGGTATTGCAGCACTTTCGGGGATTGTTCCATAAACGTCGTGCTCATTGCCAAGAGTTGTGACCGTACCAAACTTGATGACCTTCGATCCATATTTATGAACTAGCGCTTGTCCACACTCTGTTAAGCAGTTATCCATGATAATCAAATCCAACTTGGTTGTATTTTTTAGATAGTCTTTGAATTCGGGACTGCTTAAAAGATCTTCACAGGCGATGATACCGGTTGGTAAAAACGCATAAACGTTACTAGGCAGGGTTTTTTGAACACGGAAGTTTATGTCAAAATCCTTTGCAAGGAAGGCGTCCATTGTAGCTGCCAACTTCTTCGGGACTATTTCCGTTATGTTGTCATTTATGTACGGACCACGGGGATAAAACGGAGAAATGTAGGTCACTTGGTGACCTTTCTTTGCTAAGGCGTCGGCAAGGGGATAAGTGACCACTCGGTGGCTTTATGTAGCCATAAGGTGATAAAAAAGAATGTTTTCTGAAGAGACATAGTTAATGTCGTCAACAAAAAATGATGCGGTTAGAAAAGTTAAGGTAACAAAACAATTAAAGTTCATTTTAAAATTTCAACAAGTTATTCCTTATGTTTTAAAGGCTGCAGACGAAATAAAAGTGCATTGTAAGAGTAGTTGGGCTTTTATTTGTTAAAAAATACAGGAAAAATGTGAGCCTTTCCAAGTGATGATGATTATGTTGAGATAAAATTTAAACCATTTCAATGTTGCGAATCCATTTTAAAATTGCAACACTTCTTCAGGTAATTTCTTTACACACTTGGCACGCTTTCAGCAAAATTAAGATTATTTGGGAATAAATTATTTACAAAAGAGTAAAAGTTTGAAGCCTCGTTTTGAAGTTTTCAAAGCGAAGCGATAAGGAATTTTTAGATAACAAAGCTATCATAAGCAGACGATTAATTATGCATATTACATAAAGGAACACTTAAGTATGGTTACTGAACTTCGGACTGACATGGCATTGAATTTTTTGTACTGAATTTATCCACTCAATTTCAGAATGACCGTTGAGTGACACCCACAAATCGTACAAAAATAATGATGAGATGACAATACATTTAGGCAATGCATTTTATATAATCGTATCTTTATAAACGTTATCTTTATACTCATTTTTGGATTTAGATTTAGGAGCGCAGTTAGTATTCATGGTGCCATATATATATTGGTTATGGTACAATATATAATAGTACATGAAACTATCTCTTCAGTATGTAGTACGCTAAGAATTGGAAGTGAATCTTAAACGATGAATATAATATGAATGCAAATAAATGGAACATGCAATGCGGAATTTCTCGTTTGAAACGAAACTGTTCTTGTGCAACTGTACGAACATAAATATGTAAGTGACCTTTTATCACATTTAAAGATTAATTTCGATTATTGAGTACAACTAATATTTGTTTTTTAATTCTTGCCTTTTTTAGGAACTTTGTCTTGAGTAGTGTCCTACTTACGTAAAGGAAAAACCAGCCAGTGTTTTATATGTAAGCATATTTAAAAAATCTATAGTATGAATTTTTTACTTAAAGGTGTGTACTTATAAACTATTAATGAAGCTATTCTGACCGTGCATTTTATTAGATAGCATGATCAAGATTAATTATCAATAGAGTCATTAAACGTGTATTTTTTGGATTTACTCAAGCCACATTATTTTTGGCATTTTTATTTTAAGTCAATTAACATGCCGATTTAGAATTACGTTTTTTATGGAAAAATTAATCAATGTTTAAACATAAGAAGCATCATATTATAAACTAAAACTGAATATTTGTTTATTCGAAATGAAATTTAAATTGTATAGAAACCAACCACACGAGTATAAAAGTGAATTTAATTTTGCAGTTGAAACTAAAAATAATATTAAACCTATCTTAAATTACAATTTTTTTGTGACAAAGTCAATATTCATAAAATTAATGTAGTTAAAATTTGTGAATAATTGCAGTAGAGAACCCCGTAAAACCCTTTGTTAGTGCAAATATGCTAACTAACAAGTTGGTGATTAACTCATTTCATTGGTTAGTTTCATAGAATCATAAACCTGTAAAATAGTTTTATTTTGTATGTGTAACCATGAAAACACCCGTGTGTAATTTAGAAATAAAATTTACCAGCCCGCACTTCAGAAGCTTCACTCAATAAAAAGGAGTACACTGAATAGGTTTATTTTAAACCAGTTCTATTTCTTTTTCTTCTTAATGTTCATCTCCCTTTCAACACTATTGTTACCAACAATTGTAAAAAAGTATTTGATAATAAGCCATGCCACTGTAAAAGTCCCAAGTAGCCCCAAAATCCCAACCATGAAAAGAAACGCCCACACGTCTAACAATCTCCTTTGCCACCACCATTGTTCATAACCTGAAGGTCTCAGGTGCTTAGTATCTTTGTGCCGTAACACATATTCTGTCCACCAAACAGCCCTTTCCAGCGGCTTCATTGGCTGATCATCCAAAATACCTTTGAGTTCAATCATTCTTGCCTTCATCTTGTTTCCGTAAACTACTTCCTGTAAAGCTGCGTGAAGGTCCGCTTTCGTAACGGTTCCTAGCTCCAATATGACGTTTCCCCCCATTTGATTCATTCTGTTAGCAATTGAATCCTGGTCACCCAGAACCGGAAAGGCAATCATTGGAACTGCTGCACATAAGGCTTCAATTGTGGATGGACGACCACTTTGAGTTACGAAAGCTCGTAGTTTTGGATGGGCTAAATTTTAAAAAGTTATAAAATAAACAAATAAATAAATAAAATATGATTTGTGATTGCGTAAATATGCAAATCGTTTATGTATTTAAACTTTGCAAGCTTACCCAAAATATCATTCTGAGGAAACCATTTTCCTAAATACAAATTCTTTGGGCATTTTTCTGGAAATTCCCCATTCCACTTCCAAAGGAATTTCAATCTTGGAAAGTTTTCAATAGTCTCAAAGAATCCTTTTCTTATCTCCTCTGGCAAATTGGACGATACGACTAAACTTCCCAGACTTATGTAAACGAACCCATCAAACGAGCTGTTTTCTTCATCGTCGCTCTCCAAAAACTTTTTAATTTCGTGTGGCAATTCCACCCCTGTGGCGTCTTCCTCCCTGCAGTGCAGTCCTCCAACGTTAACAAACATTGGAGGTAATGACCTTGTGTAATCAGTGACCATGTCACCCATAAGCAGTACAAGACTTGTATTATCTCGACAAGACGCGTCCACAAATGGCATGTCGTGATAACCCATATGTTTCCTGATGAGCTTATCGATTTCCACTGAATACCAAGTGTAATGCACATACCGAAAATGGATGGAAATCAAAGTGTTTTTCACTCGCTCCCAAAATGTCATTGGGGGCTGAGGTGCAAATAATTCAAGTTCCGGAATTGATGCGCTTTCGGGAATTAATCCATAAAAGTCGTTCTCATTACCAAGAATTGTGACCGTATTAAACTTGATGACCTTCGAGCCATATTTATGAACTAGTGCTTGTCCACATTCCGACATACAATTATCCATAATAATTAAATCCAACTTGGTTGTATTTACAAGATATTCTTGGAATTCGGGGCTGGTTAAAAGGTCTTCACAGGCGATGATACCGGTCGGGTAAAACGCATCAACGTTACTGGGAAGAGTTTTTTGAACGCGGAAGTTGATGTCAAAATCGTTTGTCAGGAAGGCGTCCATTGTAGCCGCAAACTTTTTCGGAACTATTTCAGTTATGTTGTCATTTATGTACGGACCACGGGGATAGAATGGAGAAATATAGGTCACATGATGACCTTTCTTTGCCAAGGCGTCAGCAAGGGGATAGGTGACAACTCGATGACTGTACGACGAGATGTGGTGATAAAACAAAATATTTGCTGAGGAGACATAGTTGTTGTTTAAAACGCAAAAAGATGCAATTAGAAAAGTAGTGAATGTTACAAAATAATTGAAGTCCATTTTAAAATTTTAAAGAAGTTGTTCTTCAAAACTTGAAGGCTATTGACAGAATAAAAGACGCGTTGAAAAAAACTCAGCATTTTATCAGTTATGAAAATTCCACGAAAAATGTAAGCCTTTCAAATTGATAATGATTTATACTGAGATACATATAATCGTAACTGAAGAAAGGTAAGGTATGCATGGATTTATAAGACGCAGTTGAATATGTAGACTGACTTGAGACTTTTTACCAAACGTTATCATTTATACTTTACTGGGTAACTTCTGTTAGATATGATATGAGATTAAATATGCATTCGTTGAACGTGCATTTCTTTTTTTGTAGACAGTCATACCATTCTTTAAATTATGATATTCAAAAAGATGACAATGCATAGGTACATACCTTTTTTTACTGTAGCCATAATTCAAATGTGAAGTGAAATTACCATTGACTCGACGGGATTACTGCTAAAATGCATACGATGACTTTGGGAAATACGTTTTTCATTTTTAATCTTTTAGTTAAAAATGCGTGCACAATGCACGTGTTCTTTCGTGGTGAGAACCAAGTCAATCTTACAGACAGTCCAATACAATGGAACATGCAATGGGATTTTTTATACTTGGTATAAAATTTTTGGTAGGAAATTTTCCTCTTCCAATAAAGCTCTTCAGGTCAAAAAAGATACTGTCTTCAGTTATTACACATATGACATTCTTCAATGTAGTAAGTTAAGGTAGAAAAATGGTAAATAATGCTTTTCATTAGTGGTAGTGGTAAATGGTAACCTACTGAATTGTAAAGTCTGATGTTAACCTGGGCTAAAGTCAGGTTGTCAGTGGAAGATTAACAGCGTATTTAATTTATGCTACTAAATTAGTGTACAGTGTACACAAATTAATTGTTTAAAAATATTTACATAACATTACTATAAACTAACAAAAACTATTTTTTAATACAAAAATCTTTATGATTTTAGATTTATTACATTTAATTTTTGTATTATATTTTTACTTAAATTTTGCAGCACAATGGTACAATATTTTTTAATCATATAGGTAAATTGGTAAAAATATAGAACTTAAAGTATAATTTGACCACGTAACGTCAGTCAATTTTAGGAATCATGAGAAATCTATGTTATTACGCTAAAATCTGTCTAATTTTTTGGAACATGAAATAATGACATGTGGACAGATAAATAAATGATAACTTTCCGAATAAATTCTTCAATGAACTTTTTGAGCTTGCGTGAAAGGATGGTCTGAGAAACTCGAAAATGTTTAAAACTATGCACTTATTTTTACAATACTCAATTCAAGTGAAGGTAAAAATATCCCTTTTAAACATATCTTTATTTTAAAATAATATTAGTACCATTCTAAAACATGCGCATGAAGAGTATCCACTTGCAATGCACATACAATGTAAGTTAACGTATGCGAATAAATCAGTAGTATAAAATTGGATTTATGTTAAAAGTTAAATTAGGCTTAAAACACATAAATGTATTGTTATTTACGTAAATCATAATAACTTTATATTTTGAATGCATAAATAAATGTCACATATTTTACAAGTACTATAAAGCAGTGAACTATTTCACAAACCCCGTTTTAACCTTATCACAAGGAAAAACTTATTAATTCGCTCTCCACTGAAACAAATCCTTTTATGCAGTGAGATTGATAATATTTTATCTTATGTTTAACAAATTTGCACTGAATGGCAAACAACCGACCACTGGAAAAATGTAAGAACATCCAGCCTCAAAATAATGTTTTTTGCATCGCTTTACATTAATTTATAGCATTAGTCATTTTTTACCACGAAATACTCGGAATAGAATACCTACTTTTTACGATTCATTCCTGCTTAAGTCGTAAAGAGGCAAAACAGCCTATTATAAATTATGATTCACATTTGATAACGAATATCGAACATAAAAAACGTTTTAGTTTTTATCGGTTTAATTTTCAATAAATAGAATTTGCTTAGTACATATTTACATACTCATAAGCCTTTCAGTTTTACATGACTTGCTTTTCTGACAACACTTCAATTTCCCAAGTCTACTTACACCAAATTCACAAATATATAAAAGAAAAGATTTAGCTACACTAAATAATAACCATTTTTTACTTAGCTAACACACAGAAACCATAATAAAATGGCAGGTGAAGGTGAAAGAAATCCCAAGCGTTTAAGGACATCTTCAGTGAATTCTGATAGTCAACCTAACGATTTGGTAAATTTACCAAATGAAGACGAACAACAAGAGGAAAATAGCCTTTCACCAGCGGAAGCTAGCCAAGTGATAACAGATCCTCAAAGATTTGGTAGACTTGTGTCTCCACTTATTCTAGATCAAGTTCGTTCTCTTCCCATATATTTGGTAAGAGACAGATTACTAAATATGATTAAAGATAACCAAGTGGTTATAGTGAAAGGGGAAACAGGTTCGGGAAAATCTACCCAAATACCTAAATTTCTCGTCTCAGCCGGTTATACTGAAAAAGGTCAAACGATTGCAATAACACAACCGCGTCGTATTGCAGCCAAATCTTTAGCCGAGCGAGTAGCCAAGGAAACTGGCACTGATGTTGGAAACCTTGTTGGATACGCGGTCCGATTTGAAAAGAAAGTAAGCCCAGAAACCTTAATAAAATATGTCACAGATGGAACGCTTATCAAAGAAGCAACAGGAAATCCAGACTTGGGTGCATATTCAGTTGTGATGATTGACGAGGCACATGAAAGAACTATTCACACAGATTTGTGTTTTGGCTTGCTGAAACGAATTATGAAAATACGACCAGAGTTCCGAGTTATTATTAGCTCTGCTACTTTAGAGGAAGTGGAAATACAAGAATATTTTGACGAAGCGCCAGTATTTTACGTTGACGGAAGGACGTTTCCAGTGGAAATAATTTATGAGCCCCGACCGTCTGCTGAGTGTTATTTAGATGTGGTGGCTAAAACAGTTGATAAAATTTGTCAAGCCGAACAGCAAGGTATTGGTTAAAAACTAAATCCAAAAGTTCCATTCAAAGGAATTACTACGAATATAAAAAATCTAACTTGAAAAATTAACTAATTTTCAGGTGACATTTTAGTTTTCCTTACGGGGGTGGACGACATTAATGCTGTGTCTGATAAACTAAATAACCAATTCAGATTGGTTTCTGAGAACGGTTCCTTGAAACCCTTAGTAATTCAATGTCATGCAAGTATGCCATTTGAGGAGCAACAGAAGATATTTGAGAAGACTCCGTTTGGTTTCCGAAAAGTATGGCTGTGAGGTTTTATATACTTTTTATCTTTATTAATTAAATGCATTTGATGCTTACATTTATGCGATGCGTCTTTGTAGGTGATTTTGGCCACAAATATTGCTGAAACTACGCTTACCGTAGAAGGGATGGATTTTGTAGTTGATTGTGGATATTTTAAGCTCAGTCGTTTGGATTTAAATACCCAAATGAAGACTTTGGATAAAGAACGAATCAATAAGGTATAATGTTTACTGTACGATTTGTGTAATTATAGTCCAGACAGTTAGTTCAAATCTTGACACGGTTTTATAATTAATTTAATTTTTTTAGTTCCAGGCAATTCAACGGTCTGGACGAGCTGGTAGAACTAGACCAGGAAAATGCTACCGAATGTACTCTGAAAATGATTTCAATCGTTTTAGTCAATCTCCCGTTCCTGAGATAAAACGTTACGACGTTCAATATGTTATCCTTGATATCATTGCTATGGGCTTTTCGAGTCCTCTAGAATTCAAATTTATGACACCTCCACCAACTGAAACTATTCTGGAAGGTATTGCGTATTTAAAAGAGCTCTCTGCTCTTGACCAAAAAACTGGGGAGATAACCCAGATGGGCAAAATTATGGGAAAGTTTCCAGTAGAACCAGCATTAGCAAAAGTAATTCTTACTTCGGTGGAAATGGGTTGTTGTTCTGAAGTCTTGAAAATTGCTGCAATGCTTTGCACACAATATACCAACATATTTATTCAGCCAAGAAGTGGACGAGCTTCTGCCTCTAGAATGGATCCTAAGATTCAAAAATTTATGCGAGGAAGCAATGGAGATCATTTGACATTGTTGAATGTTTTTAATGGGTGGGAGGCAGGTGGTTTAAGCCAAGATTGGTGTACAGCTAATTTGGTAGAACACAGGTATATGGAAGAGGCTAAAGATATAATGGAACAAATGAAGGATATCTTGACTACTAGTGGACTCAACATTGACTCAAACCAAGGTTTTAACAAGGACATTGTGTTGAAGGCTTTCAGAAAGGGATACTTTCGCCAAATTGCAGTGAAGAAAGGGTCTAGTTATGCATACCGGGTTGCTGGTTTAAAGAACAATGGAAATTTACAGGATGTATTTTTACATCCAACAAGTACATTGTTTAAAAAGAATCCACCCCCAAAATATGTCATGTTTCACGAAATTCTGAAGACTACCAAGCCATACATGAAAGGATGCTCAGAAATCAACGTAGAATGGCAGTAAATAGAAATATTGATTTTAAACACCGGTGTTAGAAAGGATCATTAATGCGTTATTTTGTGAGAATTAAAATATAGAATTGTATTTAATGTTATATGTATACGACATTTTAAATTGATTAACTTTACAAAAGTATGTTTGAATTTTAAAGTAATATTAAAGTATGGATTATATCATTATCAAATTGAACTCTTTGTTTTTAAGAAATTACATGCCTGAAATCGTAGTTTCACAAGGAATCGAGTGTCACAAAATGATCTAATACAATGGCCAAACCAA
Source organism: Entomobrya multifasciata (assembly GCA_034693345.1). Lineage (NCBI taxonomy): Eukaryota > Metazoa > Arthropoda > Collembola > Entomobryomorpha > Entomobryidae > Entomobrya > Entomobrya multifasciata. The sequence goes on from JAQFXM010003469.1 coordinate 8,958, forward strand.
ACGTGACCTATACCCCTTTGAAACCTAGTTTGGTAATAATAGTCCTTACCAAATAATTCGAATATTATAGGATGTAGGGTTCAAGGTTGAAGCAATTTCATGAAAAGAATTTAATTTAATTTGCAATTTTCAATGTTTGGTTTTCTAGTACAAAGAAAATTACTGGCGATCAAAATCACATAGTCTTTGTTGAAAACACTACCGGTTTTTTATAACATAGGAGCAAAGTAGTTTTTAACTTTGAGTATATTAAGCGTTGAGTATTGTTCTGATACATACATATTTGACTTAAGTGGAAAGTACAACCCTATTTTATAACAGGTATTTGAAATCAAACTTTACGAATTCACTCACAACAGTTCAGAAACCAATATTTTTCACAAAATAACTGTTTTGTATAATAACCTGGAAATAAATAGTACTCTTAGATTGCATACTTTTAAAATAATATCTCATTGATCACTGATAAGTCAATAAAATAAAATACCATACATGAGACAAATGTTATGAACTTTACTAGGCACAAGGCTTTGAATACAAGGTTTTGCTTTGTCAGTTGAAGTGTTTCTACACAGTTGTAAGGATATCAAAACTATATTAAATATTCTTCAATATGTTAAGCAAACGAGCATACTTCTTTATGAGAATATTTGTACCTTTCACCGCAGTCCTTGGAATCACCCCATTTACTTGGAACTCACACGAAAATCTATTAGCCAGACATCATAAAAGTTCATTTTCCAAATATCTTTTTCGGTTAAACTTTATCCTTGTTTCATCATGGCTAAATAGCTGTGGAATCATACAATGCATTCGTTACCATTATTTCCAGAAAAACTACGACAATTTCAATATTTCTCTAATTTTCACATTGGTCGGTTTCTTACAATTTGAGGTTTGGCTAATCTATAAATTTCTTGAGGATGACACTATTGTTGGATTCAATGCTTTGTTAATTTACTTACGACGCATTCACAGTAAGATCCCTGTCTAAATTAATCTTTTGAAATATTCTTGTCAATCGTTAAAATAAAATAAATTATTTTCGCGTTTCAGAATTTTATTTACCCAACTATAACCCCAACACTAACAAACATACAATACTAATGGAAGCAGCCATTATGGGTTTAATGCTAACGATAACAGGATGTGTTTGCCTTCTGATTCTAATTTACCTTGTTTTCCCAACTTGTCCCCTCTATCCTCGCTCATTTTTTCCTGATAATCCGACATTCGTTTACTGGATGTATCTACTTCCTCTACTTCACTTTTATACATTTTATGTAATAATTGTCGAACATCTCAATTTTTGGATTATTGTATTCAGTTACTTTGTTTATGGTGTTTATTTTCTGCCCTTTGTTCTAAATGAACTTTGTTTGGGTCGATCCTCCTATAAATCTCCATCACATCTCAGAGATTCTGTAACTACATTGATTTTGGAGTATCGAGCTGCTTATATACTTCAAGGGAAATTGATGGCTATAATTGAAAAGTTTATTGTACCAACTGAAGCCGTTGCTAGAAAATTCGTTATTTTATGTGGATGTATTTTAATCAAAGATTGGAACACTTTGAAAACCGCAGCATTAATTTTAATTGTGGGATGGGGTGGAACCGTATTGATTTGGTGGTGCTTGGTTTTATTGACGGGTGGATTGCTACATTCTTATGGTCAACGGATTTTGGATTCATACAAATTTTGTGGAAGTAAATATGCAACGAGGTTTCAAAGAAGGTTATTGTCAAAATTTAGAAAGTCTTGTAGACCGATTATGATACATTATGGTAGAACGTACAGAATTCGAAAAATCACTTTGTTGAAATTTTTTAGAGGAATAAGTACAGGAATATTTAGAGTTTTGTTGGTTCTGACAAAGAATCGTAAGTAAAATAAATTAAAAAACGAAGTAGTAATAAAAAGTCTTTCACAGCCAGAAGCTGAGTATAATATTTAGCTTACGCTTTTCACGCATCTGGACCATTATAACTTATTTGGCTTGCATAGGGAATCCTCTTGAATCATGCCAAGGTCTGTGTAACTAATTTAAAATTGGTGACACAGTTTGTTTCATATTTTTAATTTTGTTTTTCATACATTTCATGTCTTTTTCAATCGTAAACAATGTGTGTCAGCATATTTATGAATAATTACGTTAACTTGTTGGCTCGCATAAGAACACATCATTCCCCTTATTTTTTGTTTCATTGAGCGATTCCAATTCGATTTCAACTACTTCACCATTTAGCATTCAATAGAAACAGAGAAGTTATTAAAGTTAACCATCTGCTTATCTGGAACATTACATAGTAAAAATGTTTAAAGCTACAAAAACTAGAACAATCTGATGTAATGAAAGAAGTATATAAGGCTTCGCCCTTTGATGCATTTCATAATTATCTTTGAACTCTTTGTTTGATCGTTTATCTACTACACATTCATTGTTTCAAATCATACAAATTTCCACCGTAGGAAATCAAAAGTTTCCACTTTCCAGCGTTACTCCGAAAACTCTGATCCGTTTTTTAAAACCATGACTAATTTAAAATATTTAGTTCAAACCTTTGCACTTTTTAGTGCTTTATTGTGGTCTCCATGTTCAGCATCTTCTTCATCATCAGGTACAAGCATTCATTAAATTTCTGTAAAAAGTAAACAATAATATTTTTTGAAAAAAGTCTGAAATCATTTCGTTTGTGTACACTCTCTTTTTTAACAGGCATCTCTGTCATTCATTCGGATGGCCATGTTACGGATCTAAACGTAGACTGGAGTGACTCCGACTTTGACTTGGAAGATAACACCTTATACGACAATGCTACCATTCGTACAGCTCGCAAATTCGGTTCCCATGGAAACCTGAGGAGTGATTACGGTATACCAAACCATACATAGAATTTTTATGTGTACTGAATTTTTATTGCAAAAATACTTTTATGAAAGACATTTCAATTTTCAATCTTCTTAATTTCAGTTGACATTGGTATCAAACTGACACCCAATCCCAAATCTCAATCTGCCCCAGCCGTTGTAGAAATCAGTATCATTTGCGATAAAGACTTTAGTGCTGTTTTTAACAATGACGCTCAACGTATTAAACAGTATTGGCAAGCCTTCTTTTGGGACATGAACACACGCTTCAGCTCTCTACCTGAAAATCCCGTTTCCTTCCGCATTACTTCCATAGTATATCTGAAAGAAGCAAAATATCAACCTTTCATTGAGGGAGCGAGAAAATCTAATGACTCAGTTTACATCCCGAAAGTACTTGATCTATTTTCTAAATGGGTGTACAAAGCTATGAAAGAACTACCCAAATTTGATGTGGCCATGGCAATTACCGCTACAAAGTCTGCAGATGAAATCGGAGGAATCGCTTATTTAAAAGGAGCTTGTGTTGTAAATACGGCATCACAAAGGCATTTGGGTGTGGCGGTGGGTATTGATTCCGGCAAGTTCAATGTTTTATTAGCAGCACATGAGCTAGGACACGTGTAAGATTAAAATCAAGTCTAATTGTTCCATGTATTTGCAAAATAAATTAAATGACTAATTTGAAATATTTTTATAATAGGCTTGGGGCTGATCACGATTTTGATATAGAGGGATGCTCAGAAACAGAATTTATAATGAGTAATGCAACACCAGAAAAACAATTCTTTTTCTCAAGCTGCAGCGATATGTCCATTGGGGAATTTATAGATTCCACTAATGCCGCTTGTCTTAGAAAAACTGACAGTCCAAAGGAACACGCTATTTTAAATGACGTTGCACCTTCTTTACAGGATCAGTGTAAAGTTTATAACGTAAATGCATACGTTCCAGAGGTAAGATTTTCATTAAATATCTAGCCAAGGTTTTTGAAAATGTACAAAATGTGAAATATATCTTTGGTTTTGTAGGAACATTTAGGGAAATGTTTAAAAGTAGATTGCAACTGGGAAAGGGATGATGGCATAATTGCTGGCGTTGCCTTTAGTCCTGTAGATAACACACCATGTTCAGAAGACGACAGCAAAGTAAGAAAGTTGTGTATGCTAAAATTTATAACTAATTTAAACATATTATTCCAAAATTAAAAACTAATTGATGCTTTTTTTGTAGAGATGTTTTCGTGGAAGATGCATAGAAACTGGCTTCGTTCTTCAGAATAAAGGTACCAACAAATGTATCAAGGCTGGAAATCCATTTTCTGCGAATGATCAATTGATTGTATCAGAATGCCCCAAACCTGGTGCATATTCAACTCCATTGCAACGCTTTTCCAAACAGTCAATCTCATCAACAGGTAACACTACTGAAGATGGGCCTTACTACCTAAAAACGCCATATTCTTTAGCTGATGGAAGTGAACAAGCTGACAAGTGCTTATGCACTGATGATGATGGTTCAAGTGGAGATCCTCTGGTGTCTTTGGAACAGTGTCCTGAAGACACTGATGTGAAATGGGAATGGGAACTGAAGTCAGTATCTGACGCAGGTGAATACATTTTTATTCAGCATAAAATGAGCCAGGCCTGTTTGACTATTGCGGAAAACAAGGTCGTTGCTGACATGGTATGTGATGAGAATAAGGCAGAGTCTTATTGGAAGATTATTGAATTATAAAAAAGCATTGCTGCCTTTTTGCTCAATATTTTGGCTAAGAATGTTTTCAAAAATTGTTCACATGAAAATCGTTTTGATCATTGAAATAAATACATAAAATGCATTATAAAATTAATTGAATACATTTATATGACGTATGATTAAATTAAATCTAAAGTAAGTTGACGGTCCGTAATTATAGCTAGTATATGAATATTTTGTACACATCAATACAACAAATCACAAAGCTAAAAGGAAGCAGCAAAGTGATGGACAGTGAACCCTTAATATTACAAACTTTTGGGTTACATGGTAATATGCACATCCTCGACCATCATTTAATAATTGGCTTACATCTCATAGCTTTATGTCACATTGATAATTAAACCGATCATACATAAAATCGTGGTTAGGTTTTTTTACGAAAAGCACGGAAAATTCGTCAAATTCCATGAGAATAAAAAACGGTTCCTGAACTCATTATCGGATAACATTATGTATAAAATATACATAAAGTTTTTTTCAAGCTGGATTGGATGACTGAATAAAAAAATAACTGAGAGTGTATAAATGTGATTAAATATTTCTATGCTGGCAGTTTTTATTTATTCTCTATTTTAGCTAGTTTACTTTTTCGGAGCAAATATATGTAATTAGGAAACATTCAACATACCCGTCATATCTGAATCTTGTTAGTAAGCAAAACCAACCAGATATGCCAAAGAATGGTTAAATAAATTATAAAAATAATGGACGCAAATAAAATATGTGTATTATTTACGAAGTTAGCCATCACGTACAACGTGACAAATCGATTTTATTTTCCAAAAAATAGACGTACTATTTTATGTTTTTTTTTCATCTCAAGTTCATTTAAACAAATACTTCGACATAGAAAACAAAATAGCTAACATTTCGTGGCTGTTAAAATGAGTCATTATACATCGGTGTAACTGTGTAGTTAATTACAACTATTTAATTATCATGCTTTCTTCACGAATTTACTCTGGAATAACTCTCTTTATGGCAGTATCAGCCCGCCTTGGTGTCATCCCACTTTCATGGTGCCCCAAACTAAAACTGTTTCTAAGATGTCCAACAGCAAAAACTCGTTCTCGTTTCAACGTATTCATATTTTTTCTTTGGAATACTTTCTTGTTCGTTCAAATTTTCCGGTTTCAGCAGACAAAGGACTACAATTCTTTTAATTTAGTGATTGCATTTTCAGCAGCAATATTGGCATCCATGGTGTCAATCACATTCCCTGTACTCTATGAAGACAACTTTATACTGGAAATGAATTCAATCCTTGTTTATTTACGCCGAGTTCAAAGTAAAGTAATCATAACGAATTTGTGAAGAAAATAAAAAGAAATATTTAACCAATCAATCTTCTTCTGATCTAACTAATTATAGGTCAATACATCCGACGTAGAAACAAACGAGTACAAAAATTCGTCGAGTTTCTATTATTCTGTCAATTTATCGGTATTCTAGGCACATGGCTGGTGCAATGTTGTTTCTTCATTTGGATGCCTACTGCCCCAATGATTCCTGGAAATGTAATTCCTGTCACATGGCCATATCTATTGAAGTTTCCAATAATTTATATACTCCCAAATTATACAGCCTTTGTGGCTTATACTATCATATATGTACACTATTCCTTTGGCATTATTTATGGACTTGTCCTCATACCTTTCATTTTACGTGAGCTACATCTCAACAGAAAATCATACAAATCGCATAACTTTCTTCGACAAAATATTTGTATTCTGACTTTGGAATATCGAGCATGTCAACTACTACAAAACAGAATTAATGGCTTCATCGGAAAGCTTCTATGTCCAGGGGAAACTCTGTGTGGAGGCATTTTTGTTCTTTGCAGTGTTGTACTAATTAATCACAGAAATGATATGGAAATAGAGGCAACAATTTTAATGTTATCTTGGCTAGTGATGAGTGCGGGAATGTGGGGATTGGCTCTTAGACTTGGTGGATATGTATTTTCAAATGGAACGAAATTGTTGAATTCGTGGAAGTACAAGAGATGGGAAAGCAAAGATGACCGATGCTATATGAGTCGATTCCATAAATCATCTAAACCACTTGTTATATGCTTTGGGAAAATGTATACAATTAGGACAGTAACTGTGTTGGTATTTTACAAAGGTGTGATAAGAAGTTTAATGAGAGCTTTGCTTACATTAAATGCAAGTTAGTCTGATGCAAAATATGTGTGCAGTCAAATACCTTCAAAACTCTACTGTGTATTTTTTTAATATGAAAAAAAATCCAGCACTATTTTAACACTGCTTATTGTTTTTCAAACCCAATTAAGCATGTTTCTCATCTCAAATGGCACTGTTTTTTCTAATTTTTAATTGAAGATTGAAGCACCAATTCAATTTTATTCATTTTTATTTAACCTCGACATACATTCCAAAGGAATCATAATATTCTTAACAGTATGCTGAGATTTGTGAATGGGACCGCAGGTGATGGTGAAGGGGCAGGACTTATACAGCCAGAAATTAACTCTGCCTTCTTAGCAGCCCAGCAGGGTAATGAAGGAGCAGGGGGCAGTGAGGAGCTGGAATTTGAGGTACTCGAGGTGACATCTCCATCTGACACCTCTTTCGTTCCAGCCCAGTCGTTCATGGATGTAAAACTGGTGGAAGCTAGCCCTACAATAGTTGCTAGTTATAAAATAGAGCCCGATGGTTCCGTGACTCTGGTTCATGACAGCCCATTTCCAGTGGTGTCTCTGGACAATGACAATAATACCTTTATACTTGTGACAGAGGCAGAGGCTGCTCCGGAACCCGTATCGGATCCAAGAATTCCGTAAGTCCCGGAGTCATACAATTTTGTTGAACTAAACTATTTACCCAAAAAAAACTTTCACTTTAACTTTAATGATGTTGCTTTCATTCTTATTCAGACCTCACCTTGTTGACCATAGTTACGCTAAAAATTTCAAGGAACCTAAGAAAATAGTTCGGAGGGGACCGTCTAAGACAAAAATGATAAAAAAGAAGCCGTCATCAGTACCAGCACCACCTGCACCTCAAAATCCGCCACCTGTAGTGAAGGAGTTACCTGTTACCCCATTAGTGAATAACCCGAAAATTAACATAATCCGGTAAATACTTAACACCTTTTACTTTGCCACCTTGATACTTACAATTAAATGCGTCAATGTTTTAATTGCCTAAACTTTTTGCAGGAGAGATCTACCTGAAGTTTTCCGGTCTATTCCCTTAGTTCATCCTCTCATCCAAAAGCATTGGAAAACTGGTAAAAGGCACTAGTACCATGACCGTTTAAAATATCTCTGAATCCAAACTATATTTTGTATTTAATTGTGGTAAATTTTAATTATTTATTTAATGAGAATCATTACTTTTGAAAACATTGTGTAAAAATAATTGGAATTTTCTTGCAACAAGTCTTCCGTTTTCCACGTTTATTTTGTTAGTAATCAGGATGCAATGAGCAAGGCTGTTTAAACATGTTGGCATACTGCATTATCCATTTGTTGGCAACTTTTTACATAAAAAATACCAAGTGGAATAAATAAATAAATGTGCCCATTATAGATATGACCAACCAATTAAATATTTTTCAGTTTCTTTAAACAAACCTTCTTTAGTTCCTAGTAGAAGTGGACATGCACCATGCATCGTACGTTGATCCGGCTCCCCATTTAGTTTTAACGAATAAAACAGTATGGCTGATCCCTTCTTCGGTTTTGCATGAACACCAATGTAGGGGAATATTGTATTTCCTCCCATTTTTGTATCACTCAACTGCAAATTAAATCTCTCCAGTTAAAAAAATGTCTTACATCTTACATAATTAACTAAATAATTTGTCACGATATAAATCTCACATAAATTAACAACGTGGCTTCCCTATCACCTTCCTTTTCAATTGCCATTGGTGCTTGAGCAAGCTTAAAACAAAAATTAAGTAATTAAAATGGTATTCTGCCGATTAAACCCTAACTAAAACCCCTGTAATTAAAATATTTACCGAATCCCAATGTAATCCATAATAACCCATCGTCCCATACCTTACAACTAGCATATTACTTGCCCCTTTCTTCTTCACCTCCAACCCCGTCAATTTCTCGATCTTTTTATTCAACTTTTCCAAAATGCCCCAATCCACATCCCACCCCTTCGCTTCTTCATCCTCTTCCGGATCCGGTACCCAACCACTCATAGAACTCCGATATGGCGACACCTCCACCAATGATTCATCCTCATCACTCATCACTCCCGATCTTCTCATTTTTTGTCCCCCCATTTCCCTTATAAAATCTACAGTCTGCTCATCAATCAAATCATGAAAATAGCCAATCACCGGATCCAAAGATATGACCTCCGTTTTCACTGGGTTAATTATAAAATAAGGATTCCATCTTGTTTCAGTGTAGCAAAAAAGCTGAGCTTCATTCTCCTTATGCTTTAAATAAAAATTCACCAATTACAAAATATGTCACCAATTAAACTCTCAATTTACAATTAAAAAATTTAACTATTTTTACACTTACCAACATCGATTCTCCTCTGCATCCAGCAAAGTTTTTAAAATCCATAAATCCCTCCATTTTCTCCTGCCTTTTCCCCCGAAGAACCTTCCGCAAAGACTTGTTTGGCTTATCAACTAATTCCTCCAGTTCCTTCACACCTTTACTCAGTTCCTCTTGAAACTGCTTATCTTCCAAATCTCCCTTCTGCTTTGCCGCAACAAACCATTGATAAGCTAACCTATCCGCTCTAAACTCCTGCATTGCACCATATGCCAACGCCAAGCTATCTTCTCCCGATAAACTCACATTTGTTTCCACCCCATTTAAAATCCCTTGACTCAACTCACTTGTTGCATTTAATCCATAGATATAATGAATCCTCAAAATTCCAAGGATAGCCTCCTTCAAATCATTTTCCGTTGGTAAAGTTAAATATTCTTGGTTAAATATCTGGTGTACTGTTTCCATAGTGATATCCTCATCTCCACAACTGGTTCTTATGTCAACTAGTAAATTTTTCACAATTCTACGAATCATCCGAAAGGTCAACAAAGGATTTTCGGTGACCATCTCAGGAATGTCTTGGATTACTTGAGAATCTTTTACATATTCTTGCAAGTATTTTGACAGGTGAAGTTTACAAGAGTCTTGTAATTCGGTAGAGGTTTCATAAAGCTCAGATAAGGCTGAATAGATGTTTCGTTCAAGATAAGCTAGCTGATCGGTTCTGACTGGGTCAACGGCATAGTATGTCCTTGTGATTATGTCTGAGTCTTCTTCTTGGATTCCAACATATTTGGCGTTGGGATCGCGTATAACGCCAAGGATTACTACGGGTGAAAATGTGAAAATTACAAGTAAATTGCTTAAAATAGCCATGTCTATTTAAATAGAAACTAAAAAATATATTGATTTCTCCAAATCAAAAATGTAAAAGTCAACTCATTTTCATTTAAAAATTAGAAATTAAGGGAAAACTTATGTCTTGAATTAATCCTTTTTTTATGTACTGAATTTGTTTGAACAATTTATATTATGATTTTGAATAGTTAATTGTTCTTTTGTTCATAATTTTATACCGGTTTATGTAAAATGGACAATTGATTTTGTAACGATATAACCATGTCATGAAATGATGAATGAGCTAAGTATATTATGGTTATGCATACTGTTGAGCCAGCCAAAAGGGGCACTATGAGACATGTTCACTTCTTTGCAGATCATCGTCACCGACCTAATCATCTTTCACTGCCTTCACGACTCTGCTGCTTCGTAATTTATGAATTTTGATGCAAGCGCTTTAATAATCTAAGACGACTTTGATGAATCTAAATCCTTCGCCAAGCCTTAAAATTGAGTGTTACAATTAAATATGACGGGTCATAAAAAAAGCAAACAAAAGAACAAAATACAATTGTCGAATTTTATTAAGAAATGAGTTTTTTATAAACACTACATACGTACATCTATAATCTATAATACCTTAAAGTCTGAAAGTAAATCTATTTTAACTAAAGCATAAATATATGAACACATCCAATTCCAATAATCAAATGAATAACATAAGTGGTAATAACATTAGTAATGGTACGACATAACAGAAAAACTATAAAGAAATTTATGTGCAGCACCATACAGTAAATGATTGATAAGATGATTGTTTTAAGATTCCGGAGTGTATCGATTCATATGAAGGAAAAATGACTCGTCCCACTGATTCTGTGACTTTTTCTGCTGCTGTTGTTGACGAAACCGGTTTAGTATATCATGACGCAGATCCTGGACTTGTAATTCTGATGCTGATGTTACTGGGCTTGATAAGAATTCCAGTTTGGGACATTCTGCATCAAGTGGTGGTGGAGAGAAGACTTGGTTTCCGTTGTACTGAAAAACTGGAGGACGGAGAAGAGAGCTGGAGGAGCCGGAAGTTGATCTGGATTTAGGTTTAGATCGCTTAAGTTTAGGCTTCTCTTTCGATCCCAATTTCTTGTGAGATTTAGGCTTGGTCGCAGTGG